>JAVIWC010008829.1:0-94456 GCA_031894815.1 Creontiades dilutus | reverse complement strand
ACAAAAAAAAATATCAGAAGGCAGAAACTAACTGACATACTTACATACTTTTCATTATCAAAACGTACGAGTCAAAATTCAAGGAAATGAAATATTTGACCATGAAAACATGGAAGGTCACTTATATTCTTCGATAAAATTATTGTCAAGCACACACGCATGAAAACACACATTATTATAAAAACACTTGTAGCCACCCTCCACCGGCAGCTAACCCAAAATGTTTTTGTTGAATCTTAAGAGCCGTTAGGACCCTAGAAACCCAAAATAGTTGGGGATCGACTAAGTGGGGTTGCAGTTTTCCGTACAAATAAATAGTCAGGTCTAGAGAGGATGTTGATTGACTAGGGAACCATGTAATGAACAGTGACAGATTCTGCTGAAAGAGGTGATTTGAACGAAATAGTTGTAGGTTTGTGGTACATTGCTTTGATGATGGAAGGAACGTTTGACAGTTTTTTCAGTGTCGAAGAGTATGAAGTACATTCACGTGTTTGGTTGTTTGGAGTCCTAAACCTCAGACCGCTCTATCGCACTAACTGCTTTTTACTTCATCGGATTTCCATCGAGGTGGATCACGTTTTGGAAAGTTTTTCCCACAATTACGATCAGGAAAGTCAATCGAGTTGAAGAAAAACCCTCATCGAGCGGGTCCCACAGCTGAGGAGCTGATAGCGGATCCGGCCTGGTGATTGTATGTAAATCCCTTCTGTCAGCGGATGTCTGACGTTTCTCAACGGATCGCACGGTGTCAAAATCTTCACTTTAGCTTTCAGTTTTCTACAGCGCAACACGACCTTCAAAATTCATTTACTGCGTATTTACAAACGATGCCCGGAAAAAGATAGATTTGTCATTTTTGGAGCGAAATGTTGATTTTTATTTATGTACTCAACGACTGAATTGATAATTGAAATGTGTCAATTCGCCAAATTTAAAATATCCCTCCGTTGTGAGGTAAGCACAGTTTCTGTGTGATGAATGACAAGGCCGGAGTTCTCCGCTAGAGGAAGTACAACACTGGAACTTGAAAATTGGCTTTGCAAAATAGTTGCTAGAATTAGTGAATGCAGGCCACAGAAATTTTGAATTTCATTACAGGAAGGGTGATGGACGGGAGGGGGGGTGGTTAATGGCATTCTCCGTACTTAATATAACTCTCTGCGGATTTATAGTGATTTTTTCATTCGATCAAGAGTTTGGTCTGTTTTTCAAAGTATTCCTTAGTGTTTGTATATTTATTTATTTATTTATTTATAATCATTCGGGCAAGCCCAATTTACATTCAGTAATTATAATAAGCATAATGTCCAAATAAAGTATATTGATAAGTCGGGGGGGGGGGGGGAGATAAAATTTAGATGAAAGCTATGGGGGAAGATGAAATGAGGGACTTCAAACTTGATAAGGGGGTGGAAAAAAAATCAAAATGGGGGTACATATATAGAAATAAATTTGCACTGCGGGCCATTCGGTGAAGAGGACGATGACGGTCGTAGTTAGCGGCTGAGAACGGGACGAAAAACAGTTGAGGAGATCGAGTGGACGAACGGGAGGCGGCTAGATGGATCCTCGAGAGCAGTGGGGGGCAGTCCAGGATATTATTCAATATTTTATAAAGGAGCGCGAGGTCTGCGGAGCTCCGTCTTCGCTCGAGGGTCTCCAGACGACATCTCTCCAATAGCAACTCGTAACGAATGTTATCCGAGGGGATCCCCATTTTGAAAGCAACACATACGCATTATATTGCGTTTATAAGTGCGATTTTATAAAAATCGGAAAAAAGGAGGTCCCTGTAATGCAAGCTTTACTTACCAAATTGTTTTTCTTTCCTGCGAACTCTGGAAAAGACACGAGAAAAACAAATATACCCCAATTATTTCTGAACGCGCCTACCGAAAAGGCAGACGCCATTAAACGCGGCGAGAAACACAGATTCTGCTTGTCTCCCCCCCCCGATATGTCTCAATAAGAAAAGGACCGGTTTTCGGAAACATTTACTGCCGTAGAGATATTTAGACGTGTTTCTCGAAATGGCCATCTTGGAGGCATCTTCGAAAAAGGCCAACCTGCCGCCTTGGGAATCTTCATCCCGGTATTCTAATCCGACGGTGGGATAAAGGAAGTAGATCTCCCATAAATTTTCACCGAGCTCGTCGAGGTGGTCTTTAACTCCAGGGAACTCCGCGGCGCGGATTTTATTCGAAATAAAAGAAACAACGAGACGAAACGGATGGGAATACGGATTTTAAAAGGCCGAAAAAAAAAGAAGGGGCCATAAATTACTTCATAATTAGGAGCGCGTTCCTTTAGGAATTGATTCGATGTTGCAATCTTTACCTACTAATACGAACTTCCCAGATAATTTACTTATTGCAGCGGTGAACGATAATAGTTCCTATAGTCTATATGCAGTCCCTATTATTGGGAGCCCACATATTCAGCAGCTACTGTGCGGTGTAGGCAAAGGTTGGGAATTAATATGGGCCGGGCGCGCATGTGTTATTCGTTCCATCCGGTTCGTGCTATGTGATGTTTTCCTTCGAAACTATTTTGGCAAAACGTACCAGAAGTGGTAGGCTTTGAACAGATTGAACTAAATTCTTTAGCCACGATTCTTCAATTCCTCAGGTGTTCTGTCTTCTGCCCTTCAAAGGCTCTGTTAGCAACAAATTTTTTTTTTTTTTTTTTTTTTTTTTTTCGTAATTTATTAATTGCAACTGAAAAATCAAATACATTTCATCTAGCAATTTTACATATCGATAAAGATACACTCCAAGAGGGTAGGTTTACAGCAAAACCTAGCCCTTTATTATATAGCTCAAAAAATTAGCACTGAGGAGCAATAGCAAATAGCAAACGTGGGCTAACATGGTTGGTGCTCGATGTATTCACTCCATCCGGTCCGTGTTCAGCGATACCTTCTGTCGAAACTATTAGACGAAAATTAACATTATCGGAGGAGACTATAATGCCAAAAATACCTACTGGGGTTCACGGTTAACTACGTCAAAAGGCCAAGAACTCTATGAAGCAGCATCTGTATTCAAGTGCGATTTCCACTCATCTGGAAGGCCTACATACTGGCCCACGGATGCTAACAAAATTCCTGACCTAATTGACTTTTTTATAAGCAGAGGTATCTCAAGTGGATACATAAATGTTGAAGACAGTGACGAGCTACCCTCTGATCACTCACCAGTTATTGTAACAGTCAGTGAAAAAGTGATTCTGAAAGAAAAAACTCCGAGTTTGTTCAATAGAAAAACTTGTTGGGCATGTTTTCGGCAGCAATTGGAAACATCAATTACACTGAAAGTACCTCTGAAAACACCAGAACAAATAGAAGACGAACTTGACCTTTTTATTAATAACATACAACAAGCAGCCTGGCAAAGTACGCCAGTAAAACAAAACAACAATTGTGACGATCTGAAATTATATCCATTGGAATTGAGGAATCTCCTGAATGCGAAACGAAGAGCAAGGAGAAAGTGGAAAAATAATAGAACGTCTGAAAACAAAACTATACTCAACAGATATACTAACAAACTTAATTATCTAATTAGAACCATGGAAAATGAATCAGTTGAACATTTTCTGAGTAATCTGACTGCAGAGAAAGATACGGAGTATTCTCTCTTTAAGGTAACTAAAAACATTAAAAGACCCAAAGTTATCTCACCCCCAATTAAAAAGGATGATGGGTCATGGGCCAGAAGTAATGTAGAAAAAGCAACAAATTGGTTTACTACCATAGATCAGACAATAACTCGAGTTCGAAAGGGAGAATCCCCCCTAGCCAGGCGAGTATGGATTTGCTACTAGAGTAATACTCTGGAGTGAACTATTCGGAGCCCACGGATTCTTTAGCTACGGTTTGTTTAGCTAGTATAGCAAACGTGGGCTAACATGGTTGGTGCTCGATGTATTCACTCCATCCGGTCCGTGTTCAGCGATACCTTCTGTCGAAACTATTAGACGAAAACGTACCAGTAGCGATAGACGTTAAACTGATTGAACTTTAAAGTACGCACTAATTTGCACGTGATTTTGTAAGCCCTTAGTCTCGATTTACGAATTCCTCAGGTGTTTCGTCTTCTACCCCGTTACAGGCGATCAAACACTCTTTGTTAGCTACAAATTGGTTTACTTCACGAGATCAGGCAGTGCTTGAGTTCCAAAGGTGCTACTACAGTAATCCTCCAGAGGAGGATGCCCACAAATTTGGAAGCTACCGTGCAGTAAAGGCAGTCGGGGACTCCATCTGGTCCGTGTTCTGTAATACCTTCTTTCAAAAGTATTGGACCAAAACGTACCAGTAGCGATAGACTTTCAACAGTTTGAACTTTGAAGTACGCACTAAATTATTTATGTAGCTCGTGATTTTACCTGTCCAAGTTGGAGGCCACAAAAAGCTCTCTATTAGCTTCAAATTGGTTTACTACCCGAGATCAGACCATACCTTGAGTTCGGAAGGGAGAATTCCCCCCAGCCAGGCGAGTATGGATTTGCTACAAGAGTAATACTATAGAGCTATTGCAGCGGTGAACTATTGAGAGCCCACGAATTATATGCTGACGGGTTCTGATGGTTGGTGCGCGATGTATTCTCCTCTCCATCCGGCCCGTGCTCTATGATATTATCATTAGAAACCAATTTGGCAAAAAAACAGATTCAACTCTTAACTGTTCTGAGCTCAATTCTTTAGCTCATGGTTTTTACATGTCCTTAGCCACGATTTTTAAATTCCTCAGGTGTTCTGTCTTTTGCTCCGTTTGAGGCTCCAAAAAACTCTCCATTAGCTACAAACTAAAAGGGGTTCACCCCCGGCCTAGCGATTACCTATGGATTTGCTGCCTACAGCAATACGTATCTACATAATTTACATATCGTGGATTATTTTGGAAACATCTTGTTTGATGCAAGCGTTTCCTCTTTTTCTCCCTCTTCTTGTTGAGTTTAATGCACTACAGCTATACTATTTTGCGTTAGAACTGCTATACGTACGCATAATTCTCCCCCGTTCGATGACTTAATGGTAAACTCTCACATTGCGGTTCAGCAAAGGAGAGAAACCAGCGAGTAGAGAAATCCTGGACTATACGTAAGTAGGCTGTGCCCTCAAAAAACCTTAAAAAGACGCGTTTACGTCCACAGAAGCCGGCGGTCCTCTAAGAGGATTGAGGATTACCTGCCGCTCTTTGTGGGAGGTCGCCGCAATCCCGTTTCATGACGGGATTTCACCCTGCGTAATAACAAGTATAATGTAACTATTCCTGAGAAGACAATAAATGTTTATGTGAACATGAGATATTTCGACGCAGAGAATTGGGGACGTTGCGATATTACCGACATTTCAAAATATCGATATTTTTCTTTTGATTATCGATATCCCCCCCATATTTTCCCAATGTCAATATTTTTCCCGGTAATCACAAAAATTATCCAAGTTCGATTCGCATAATCTTTGCAAGTGCAGATAACCCGACAGGGAAGATTTTTGGAAGCACCACAAAATGTTAGATCATGTATAAGAGGGCAGACTTTCACTACCAGGGAGGAGATTGGTTGCTTAATTGACTCAAGGAGTCAGTCCTCTAAAATGTGACAAATTGGTGATATGCGGGGAGATGAGTGCAACATTTCCAAATATGTACTAATTGGTCCGGATGAGGTTTGCTCCATTCCATTGCAATTCGAGCTCCTATTTTCGAAAGCGGGAGCGACGGTTACTCTCAGGAATCTGTGGTCTCCAAAATATTTGGACTGTTCAGGTGTATCTGAAATGTTTTTAGATCATGAGGAATTTTTCACTATTTAGGTCATTACTTATTGAAAACCACACTGGACTCGTATTCAAGGCCCACAGTAATGGGACCGTACTCGCCGCCGTTACCTCATTTTCCGTTAATCCCGTTCTTATGTGAAAATTCTATCCAACCTATCTATTCATCCGCCCTTCAACCTTCTGAGAATGCCAAGGGAGGCAAATGTGGTCTGTTCGGCTCACAACTATACATTTTTTAACGATTCCCTAGCAAAAATAAAAAATCTGTTGAGATCTTAGGTATATGTTAAACTTTCAATTTTTTGTCACTATTTATAATTTTTCTCGTCTCATTGTTCTCGTTTACTGTCTTATTGTCTCCATATTGTTAACTGTTGGTATGAAATTATTGTTAGTCAATCTGTATATTTATGTTATTTTTTCTGTAATTGGGCTCGTCCCGTAAAAATAAATGAATAAAAAAATGTAAAGCCTTTAATGGACTCCAAATTCCCTAAGCTGCTTTGCGCCGTGGGTTTTTCCCAAGCCACCCTTTTTCAGGCGAACGGTCAGTCACCCGTAGTCTCCCCCCTATCACCCTTGGGTTTCCCGGGGTAGTTGTAACCCCCGTCCCTGATTGGTTCTACTATCCCCCTCTCTCTGCTCCCCGTGATTCCCGACTCTAAATTTTCTTCACTTCCCCTCCAAACAAAATGTTCCCGTTTTTTGGTTAACAGAACCTGGGGTTAGTTGTCTCCTTCGTTTTAGCCGGCTCTTGACTGACTTCATACCATAGTTATCAAACTGACTTCATTTTCCTAACTAAGTAGTGGAAAAGCACCATATTTTGTTATATCGTTGGCTACCCGCGAAACCTCAACTTTAGCCGAAGCGCCCTAAGGTTTTATTCAATAACACCTGTATTTATTTGATTGGTTCACTGTATCAACGAATACGAATTGAATTATGTATTTCCATACTCGTTCATTGAGCATGTACGCATTCATTTGAAATACAGCCTCCATCAGTTATCTGCACAACCGTTTACATCTTCCTTGGGTTCACCTTAACATGGACAAATTGCTGTTACAGACTGTTCTCGAACGAAAATTTGTTTTTTTTTTTAAAGAACTTTTAATAGCTTTTTGACTCATTAATACGTATTCTAAATTGAAATAATGTTTGAAACAAAAGTATTTCCTGCCTACTTGATTTATCCGAGATTTCAACGGCGTTTATTTCTGCATTCTTTCCTTTACAGTCACGGTTGCTATAGTCAATATCGATATCTCTTTTCGATATATATCGAAACTAATATCGTTATTCAGTATTATCGCAACGTCAATACAAAGAATACGAACATTTTCGCTAGGAGTGTTCCGTGTGATGCCCTAAAGGAGATTTATGGATCAGCAGAAAACGGTGATATTCTCTGGATCGAAAATCCAATAATTGGATTTTCAATTCAGCGATAATTTTTTGCAATTATTGCAGAAAATAGTGTTTACTAACAGAAAGAAGAAAACAACTGAGAGCCTGGGAAATGTTAAAATCCAGATTAAAAAATCCAAACGGTTGAATCCACAATAAAGGGAAAATTGCTGTCCAGAGAATCCTGCAAAAAACATTTGCTTAACCCATGCCATTCATTAATTATTCCTAAAATATAGTTGAAACGGTGGAAATTTGATCTAACACAAAAAAAACTCTCACATCGTGCAGAGACTATATGAAACACAATACTACTATCTATTAAAAAACACAGAATTTTTAGAAAAAACGTAGTCCATTTTCACAAAAATTAAGATAGCTACAACGTTTAATCGATTTCCACGGTTTGGTCATCTTTTGTAACAGAACAATAACTGGTATCTATTCCATGTATCAACAAAATGAAAAAAAGTTGTATTTCGCTAAAAAGTAAATATACACAAAATAAACAAGTTTCAAGCTTACAGAAACTATGCCCTATCTATCCCTCTATTCCAAACGCTGTAATTCTAATCTTGATGTTGCGTAAAGACTCTGTTTCAAATTTTAACGCCGGTAGACTTCTATAGGTAGAATATATCCAACCAGTTCCGCGTACTGCAGGTAATTCTGGTCTTTATGTCCCAAAGAGGCTACATCACCACATACTCGTGCTCGTTATACCGTGTTCATACAGGTTCATGAGAACCTCTATGCATCCACCGAATTCTAGGAAGATCCGTTCCCGTGAAAAGATTAGCGTTCAATTAAGCCTATCATTTACCTCAAATTAACGGCGTGTCGGACGAGTTGATACCAACTCGTTTCCCAAAACTCGCTTTCTCCGTCAATTCACGAGTAAATTCATACACCTCGGGGCTCATAACCGTGAATGTAAATTATCACGACTCCAATGAATAGATATTCGCTTAGCCAAACATCAATCGTACGGGGTTCTCGTTCCTGGCGGCTTTCAAATTACGAATTAATGGGATTTAAACATCCCACGCAAATGCCGTCTCCGGGCCAAATATTTGCCGTCTGCCTCTCTCGACCTTCTTAATGAGATATTTTCATTTCCATGAGGATTCGTCTATAGATTATGGACTTTCTCTTCGAATAAAGTTAGGGATTTAACCAACATGGGGAGGTATTGGTTTCTATACGGGGTTGGGGAATAGGTGCATCGGAAGGTATTAAAGTAAGGTTGACGGGCCATAACGGTGATTTATAGGGAGAGAAAGCACAAAACGAAGTTGAGCCGCACTGCGTAAGAGGGTGCCGAGCCCAAAAGTCTCGGGGCCGCCTTTTACGATTAGGTCATTTCACGATATGGGAGCAGATGGGATATGAGTTACCGTCAGGTTCATTAGAAAGCTATTCTTTCCTATAGCTGGGATGGCGGAAGGAGAACAAGCTATCTAAACGTAACAGTTACATTTTCGGATACCTATGCAAAATCAGGAAACGTAGAAAACATACGTTTCCCACATTACTGTTAAGAACAATCTAGAATTACATAGTTCAATTCGACAGTAATAACAGTGGGAATACCTCAGTTTACTTAAGCATATTATGAGCTACTTGCATGCAGCTTGTGATGGATGTATATGGGAATCAGGTAAAGCCTTAAAGGTATGTCTACACTGGTGCGTTTTCGTCTTTCAACTTTCAATCTGCGTCTTTCAACTTGGCTCATGAAGATTGCCTCTGACGCATGCCCTAGAAGCAACCGATTCCTGTCCCCAATCGCCCGTCAGGTTTCTTTCAACCCTGGCGATGGAATCAGCAGAAGATGCGAATTAACTACTTTTGAAAGTGCGTGAAATTGTGGAGGTAGGATCGGTATTTGCAGAATCGGGACTACAAGATTTTGGAAGAAGTGGATGCATATGATTTTCTATTCAAAAACTTCATAAATTCAAGCGTTTCCTTCGCATCAGTCTTGAAGACGGCACTTTTTCAATGGAAAACTCACGCGAGCTGAATTTTTTCGTTTTTCCGTGCAAATGTATGATACTGGTTCCGAAGGTTGAATGATACTGGTGTCGACCAATTTTTGCCATGTATGACACTGGGGAAAAAATCTATCCCGAAAATGGTTCATTAAATCTAAAAGAAACCAAATATTTGACTTCTCTCGGTTTTACTGCGTTCTTAAAAAGTCATGTTGTCGATTTCGACCGCTGAACACTCGGAATCAACTGATTTCCAATATTCTCTCCCTTTCAGCGTAACAATGAATTTTCAAACCGTTTGTTTCACCCCTTTGTGAGGGAGAAGTCGATAAATCAAAGACCAATTCGGCACAAAAACGAGCTAAATTGTTCTGCCTATGACACCTGTAACAAGTTACAATATGACGCCTCCCTCCGTTTTCATTTTCACGGCATTTTCCTCTCTCTAACTCCGCTCCTTTCTCTTCGTATTTCTCTTTCTCTGACTCTTACGACGGTACCGAAAGCTCTGAAATGGGCCCTTCCCATTGATTTTCGTTCCTTTTGTGAGGTGAAATATCACCCCCGCCGTCAACTGCCTGGTAGGCGACAAATGTTTCTCACACGACGTCCGGCGTTACCGCCAAAACCGCTTTTCAATGTTCCATCTCTGATAAAACATTGTTTGCCGGTATCCAATAGGGAAATTGCCTTGAGGCTTCACCCTACCATCCTCAAAGCGTAGGCATCAATTCAATACATCATACGTTGGATTTTATTCGAGATCCGAAAAATTGAATTGCATGATGGCGCTTCATATTAATACTAGCCGGTTTCTCGTTTGTTGCACGGCACTAATTTATTATCGTTTTATCCCGATCGCTCTTCCAGTGTCTCAAGAGGCTGTGTATCAATTCTGGGCGTTCTAAGATAAACACGATGGGAGTTGGCCCTAGCTCGTTCGAGGCAAAAAGATGCCAACTAGGGAATTGTTCTCATAAAAATTGGTAGTCCAGTCCTCATTTTTCAAATTTCCGTGCTGCAGGTTGTACAGAAGAGAATTGTTTCGCTGTATCACTCACCCAGGTGGTTTGACATCCTACCACTTACAAACATACCTACCTGACATCCTCCGTGGTCTCTTAAGGATATGACCAAATTTGAGCGTTCATAAGACAGGCAGAGTAATGCTCAAAAACGGGATATTCTCTGAATATCTCATGATTATCATTGTGTTATAACAACTACATTTCGATACTCTTCCCCGATGAATGACATTAGAACGGCTCAAATAACAAAATGCTTCTGATATCTTTTGATTCGTTGCAAAATGTCGATTTCGGCGGTGGGCTCCAGGAAGGCGATTTGAAAAGTTGAGCACCTTCGATACCTCCTCTTATTAAAGAATGTGTTTGTTTGATCATCGTTAACTGACGTCCGCCTGCACGATAAAGGAAGAAGTTGTCCGTAGGGATGGCAACGATATATCAATATATCGGAAACATCTTTTATTTTATCATTTTATCAACATTTTTGTTACGGTATATCGATATATCGGCACAATCGATATTTTTGGTCCGATATATCGGTGGATAGGGGGATTGTATCAAAAACGTAATAACCAATATATTTTTATGTTTAATTATAAAGAAAAGTGTTTCTTGTATCGTTAATTTTCAAAACAAGTGCACTGCAGTAGGTAGGCAAAGCCGCGTTGTTTGCGTTTATATAAATTATATGTCTAGTAACAGTACCTATAGTCCATTGAACTTAATTTCAGTAAAGCAATTGGTTTAGAATAGATAGCTAAAGTCAGTCAAATTCGTTATTTTTTGATAATATTTCCTATTTCAAAATATAATGTTTCGATGGCACCCATATTTCGGAAATATCGATATTTTTGGCCGATATATCGGTGCCATCGATATGTTCCATTCGATATATCGGAAAACCGATATGTTGAAAATGTTTGCCATAACTAGTTTTCCGACGTCTAATATCGGTGGCACTTTTTTTGGAACTTGCTAATCGTAATGGAGAGATCCGTATCAAAATCTGTTCAATGGTTGTCCAGACGTCCAGTCCACGGAGGGCAGATAGACAAACTTTGAGATTTATATGAAGGAAAGACGTACAGGGTAAGAAAGTTATATGTACATTTATCCATAAACGTTATCCAAATTAATCAGATTTAAGATCGTGATACGCAGTTGGGTTATGGATAGGGACTCACGGAGAAAATTGGGACGAAAGGTGCCAGAGGAAATTCGTCGAGAAAAAAAGCAATATAAATAAGTTAGATGAGGTGAAGGTGCCACTGACGTATGAGGATTGTGGTCAGGACGGGACAATAATACGCGGGTCGTGTGGTGTGGGAGAAGGGAGGGACCAGGCAGGCAGGGAGAGCGGAGGGTTAGTTCTTTGTCTCCCAGCTTTTGCTTTTATTGTCTTCTCCATCGGCGGTTTTGCTTTCATTCGTCTTCCCCGCCTCTTCCCCTCTACCTTTCCCATTGTTCCTAATGCGTCGGTGATTTTGTTGTACTCCGGTCATTTCCCCCCCGTTTTTCGCGAGTCGCGAGGCGGGTGGGGCCCTCGAGAAGGGGAAACACGAGCTTCGCTTTAAAGGTTGGAAATTTATCGGCCCTTCCTTCGAAGACAACCTTCTTACTAAGGTGGGTTCTGGCTTTGAGCTCGCCTCAACCGCTCGGCAAGTGGATGCATTGTAAGCTGCTACAATAGGGTTCGTACAATTTAGAGGCGGTTTCACCGAAGTTTTTTAATCAACGTTCACTCAATAAAGCGGAGATTTCAACTGGTAAACAACCATGTCCGGCTTCACCAACTCCAATCCAGACAATTCAACCATCAAACGTGCTAAATCAACGATCAAAGCCAACTTACTGATTTTGCGTGGTTAACATCCTAACCAACGATTAACAACATTTCTCTCCCACATTTTTGTTCCCACTCCGAAATACGTTTGTTGCGTTACAGTTCATTGAGATAACTTTGTTAATTTGTGATATTTATTTGTATACGAGCAAGCCCAATTTACAATCAAAAATACAATACAAAAATAACATCAAGAAAATACAATATACTAGGGGAGGGTCACACGATATAAAGCAAGGAGGTTTTAACTGGAAAAATAATTTCAATTACTGAATTTAATGGAAGAAGAAGAACTTGAAGATTTTAGTGTCGATAGAGTATTTTGATTAAGGCTAGGATTTGCATGTAAATACTTATCTTTTCTGGAGCCTTATATCGCCATTTAGATCAAAGAACTTTACTTTTCACATGGTTGCATATCGATTTAGACCATTTTTATTTTACATATTTTTACATATTTCGGTTTAATTACATATTTTTACATATTTCAGTCATAAGTACATATTTGGTTACATATTTACCAATTATCAATCAACCTCCTTCAAAAATGAAGCAACAAGAAAAAAAGGCTTATTATTCATAAATAATAAACCAAAATTGGTTGGTACCTACATGAAAAAAGAAGGCGATTCGTCATCGTCGCCTGCTTTCAGGCAGCTCAGAATTATAGGGAGAACAATCCTAGAGTACCTATCTTGCTCTAGCGCTATCTCGTGTACCACACGTACGAGTATCATCCTAGGACAGCGCCTCTAGAGTGCATGTGGAAATTTTTTTAAAAGCCCCAAGCCGGGTGCAGCTGTTTAAGGAGATATATCCCGAGTTACATTTGCCTCCTCAACCAGTAGTAACAAGATGGGGAACTTGGTTGGATGCAGCTGACTACTACAGCAGTAACTTCGACAAAATAAAGGACATTATTTCACGCCTAGATAAAGACTCGGCCAGCCTTACCCCGTGCCATCGAGTTGATGGAAAATGCTACCTTGGAAAATGAATTGGCATTTATCAGCATCAACTACACCTTTATGGGGAAAACCATCTCTTAGCTTGAATCTCAAAACCAGTCATTGGTAAAAAACGTGGACCACGTCCAAATTGCAGTCCAAAAGTTTTGATTTGAGACGTTGCAAACAAAATCAAAACAAAAATTTGAGACGTTTCCAACAAACCCGGGATGGAAAGATATTCTGCTGATCGCTGATTTCCTCAACGGAAAACAAGTAACAGACCAGTTGAGCGTAAAGCTCACCCCAAGCGATACTGCGGCTTTCTTCAGTGCCCCAATTACATCTGTTGATGTCGAGAGATCTTTCAGCAGATACAAGAACCGCAGCTACCGTCGAAGCTTTTCATTTGAAAATTTTAAAAATCATGTGGTGGTAAATGCAAATAATTTTTATTAATAAAATTCCCTTTGAATTCAGTGCAATTGGCACCAGTGTTTATAATTTTCGATTTTACATATTTTCCATTTTCATTTTACATATTTGGCAAAAATAAATACATATTATATGTACATATTTTGCATTTTTAAGTGCATATAAATCCTAGCCCTAGTTATGATTAATGCTATGCTTGCGCTGTCATGCATGAGCCAAATTCAGCAATCCTATGCAAGGCCGTCGAGCGTTATCTATATAATCTTGCCATTGAAAATTAAAGAAAAAATGTATTATGATTTGTTTAGATTTTGTTTTTACTACTTCCATTACAATCCAACGATCCACTCCATATTACTTAAGTGCATACTTGGGGTATCTTACTTTACTGGTGTACAATTTCATATTTTCCATTGTCGAAACAAGCTCTTTTGGAGCGTTGTTCAAATTGTACAATGGTTACAGATTTTCTTTGTTAAACATGGGGTTGACACAAGGATGATACTCGGAACTTTGTAACTTGGAGATAACGGGGGATCCATACAAGTGCTCCATAAGAGAGTTCCTAGTCGTTCTTTTTTTCAATTGAAAATGTGTCGTTTTTATATTCAGAAGTGTACCTAATTATTTCTATAAGTGTGATGATGTAAAAACGTTATTAACACAGTTACGATCCTGTAATGTATGGGTCGGTTATCAATATGTTCAACACCGATTCTGTATAAACGATGGCAGACTATCATCTTTCACTCTAAACTTTCTCGAATTTGCAAACAATAATGTTTGAACACGGATGGTAATTATTATGCGTGACTTTCCGTCGATCGAGCCTACGCTTTTTATGAGCTGAAAGCGAATTCACGTTCGCCTCCGAAAGGTGACCATTATATCGGTAGTGATCGACACAGTTATATAAATTTTCATCAAGGATCGACGAAGAGCCCGAAAAAAAGACTTTGTGATAACGAACCTTCGTTACATAACGATTCGATTTCCGCGTAACGTAACTTTAGTATCAAAGGTTGGGAATTCATTGTGCGTTCTAATTTCGGAATTATTTTGATCGGTATAAAATAAACCCCATACCGGTTATGAACTTTCGGAAGGTCTTTCGTGGGAGTGTTAAAAACAGGTTACCGATTGAACCACAATAAAGGTCGGTAGGCGTGACGCAATAATAATTCCAACGAAGAAACTTGGATAATATTTTGACAAAGGTTATCATGCTCTTCAAAAATATATTGGTAAATAATAGAGCTCGCAAACTGAAAAAAAAAAAAAAAAAACGTATGTAACATATTGAGGTCAGCCGAGCAACGACCATTCGCAACGGAGTTCAAGTGGCATTCCCAGAGGAACTATTCATGTATGATTTCGACTGAGGATGTGTCCATCTTGAGATATCAGAGGAACTTGTTCTGTACTCCTCGTTTTACACAGAGTATGCAGGAGACCAGAAGTCGATGCATATTCCTGAATCAGGAGCATATATGCTTTGTCTCAAGCCCCCATGGCTAGGATAGTTATAATTCCTATTCGTCAAAACGTCCAGGGCAAGCATCGTTCAGTTGTTCAACGCATAGAGCTTTCGAATCGGTCATTACCCTCACTGGCTGTCAAAAAAGTGCAGCCCAGTACGGAATCATGCCGTACAATCCAAAAACCACGATGGAAGTTCATGACCAAGTGTTTTGGGGGGTACAAGGGCAAGTGGTTTGAAGTACACCAAGCCTCCCCTTCATCCATTCGTAAATTCTCAAAATCCGAAGGGTCACTGTTTTGGTAGAAAATCTTTGGATCTTCTGGGAACAGCAGACATCTAACACTTGGCGCAAATCCCTCCACGACAAGATTGATCACCATCTGAGGAAGCAGAGAGGTCTAATTTGGCTGCTTCGGAGATTGCCCGATGATGGTGAAAAGATCATTCGAACAACTAGTTGAAAATCACAAAAATGTCCTCATCCACTCAAGGAAAGAGCCATAAAGACCCAGTAGTTTCAAAAGAGCATATGATCGCGGGACAATTCACCTAATGGTTTGGCATAACCAGTCGAGATGAAGTCGGCGTTCGCAATCCATCCCATACAATAGCCTGGAGCTCCAATGAGTAGGTAGTGGCTGAATGTTTACGAAGGAAGCAGTAATCTTCATTGTAGATGGAGGAAGACAATTTCGAAACTAACGGAGAGGTCAGGAATTGTGGCAGTTGTCTATTTGTTGGTAAACTACGTATATACCATAGATCAGGGGTGCTCAAAAGGTCTATCGCGAGTGCTTTTTGAGTAGATCGCGAGAATGTGTGACCAGGTGTTTTATATCTGAAGATAAATATCCGAATCTAAGACAAATCGCCCTTCAACTGACGGCAATGTTTGGGTCAACCTACTTGTGCAAGTCTGCATTTTCTGCAATGAATATAATTAAGTCAAAATATCGCAATCGACTAACTGACGATCATATGTCATCATGTTTGCGATTAGCACTCATTGGTTACGCACCATCTTATGAAAAGTATGCTAAGGACATGCAGTGCCACGGTTCAACATCCAAAGTCACTCCTTAGTTGAGTTTAACACCATGTGTAACTCTTTCGTTTCGTAACAACGAATAAACTCGCAATTTTGAATAACTAGGAGTTTTTTCATTGATATCGTTGAGAAGAACTTGAGGAAACCAAACCCAAACCTTAACTTAAATAATGTAAATTGTGCGGAAAGCCTACTTAGGTAGGTAGGGTCTGTCGTGTATGTACGACAACTCACAAATACTTGCAGCCTCTCAGTAGTCTAAAAATATTGAAGTAGATCGCCAGCAGCTTAAGTTTGAGCACACCTGCTACAGATATTGAAAGCAAGATATTGTAGCAAAATGCCATGTACACCATATAACACACTGGGAATAATAGTGGAACAATCAGAAAATTGGGATTTTGTGTATTACATGCCATTGGAAAGTTCTTTGAGGGAAATGTGTGGGTAAGAACGGTTTAATTTCTATATATAAACTTGGACATAGGAGAGCGGGTAAGCCACTATCTATGACCTGTGTGGGATATTGACTTTCCATCGGAGGAAGAAAGATTCATCTCAATGACGTTCCAGCCGTCCATGAAGAATATCTGCCAGGCAAGTGCAACAGTGAGCCACCTCTTGATGTTCCACAATTATTCCTACAATTTTAGTTGTAATATTATTTTTGCAGAAGACTCTGGTACATCTCAGAACGTATCACTATTGATTCCAATCGATGTTATTTCTACTTCCTTCTGCCGTTTATTATCGTGTCATTCTAAGATCTTCCTTGACCTTACACCATTATCAATTCTTTTCTTAAGAAATTCTTAGGTAATGTTCCAAAAACAAGATGTACCACTATTTGCCGGAATTTATCAACTTTTATACAGCTATCTATCTGCATACTAATCAATCTGGTTCCCTGGTATAACAGTGATGGATTATTCGCCGGTATGATTATGAATTATAGGAACAATAGTGGTATATGATAGAATTTTGCAAAATTTAAGCCATCTAAATCATAATAGAGAGGTCTCGGATGAAAATTGGAGTGTTACGTGTAGGGTGGATACTTCGGGATTATGAATCCAAAAAATAGGTGACAAATACAAGTTTTTCGGCTTCCGTAATACTCAAATAAAGAATCCAAAACCTTAAAATGATATTAACCAAAAATAGCTAGTTTGACATATATTATTGTTTAGTTTTAAGTACTTCCACTTTGACTCGTGCTTTGATCTTAAATTGATTCTGTGCATCCATATTTCAGCAAGTAAGGAAGATATACTGCCCACCCAACTTGGCAGATTTGTTTGATAGAGCGGCGTCAAACCTCGCAGGCGTGAAAGCTCCTTTGGGCGTATCACATTCCAGCAACAACGAGCTTAATCAGATTATCCCTAAGGTAGGTGGGTACCTAGGCCGTATTAACCCGCCAAGTACTATAAGGGCGCCCATGCAAACTTTCACTCCTTCTTTTTATACGTTGTTACTGAGAGGTAATAAAAAGCATACAAGACGAAAAACCGCGAGAAAAATTATTTTTTCAAAAGATATGAGGGTGCCACCCCTAGGTGACTCTAGGCCTGAGCTCAACACTACATACAGTATTAGTCCTCCAAAATCTTACACTGTGAACTTTATCACTTGTACGTTGAATCAAACATTAGTTTTTTGGAATGAATACCAACCATGAAGAATATCCGCAACATGGTGAAAAAATTTTCAATGTACAAATTGTATGGTCAGAGCTCTGTTGGCATCCTTGAATGAGTGGTGAGGACAACTGCAGTTCCAAGTCCAACTTCATTTCGATGAGTCAAGGGTTCAGCTTTTGCACCTTGGTAAGGTTCAATCGACACAAGGAACCCATTCTTGGTGGCGATGGACCAGAGTTTGTAGCCAAAACGGATTGGCTTCCCCTTTATGTGCTGCTTGCTGCCATGCTTACCATGGTAGATCTGTGACATCTAAAATCCTCCTCCAACGGGGTCAACAGAGAACAGCCAACACCAGACACGTACTTTCACCTTGTTCACAGTTCAAATAAACCATAAGTGTTACGAATAAAACACTTTTGACGTCTTGGGTGAGAGTTGGGGTTGATGTTCCGTGAAATCCTTGAGTCTACAGATGACATGGCTGATTCGGTTGAGTATAGGGGGCTTCAGTTTGAATTTCTCTGGACAAAATGTTATTTACAAACACACGCTGCATCCTAAAAAACAGATTATCACGAAAAAGTCCCAGAATTTTACCTGATCTTCGGCATTTTTCTCAAAACTCTTGACAAGTTGCAGGGAAACACGAAATTCACGAGATAACAAAACATATGAGCTTTTCAGTTGAAGTGTCATGAATATTAACTTCTTCTATGACTCGTAAGTTGTCGTCCATGCCCTGTAGATTCCGGAGCACCGCAGAAAAATCGAATTTGGCGGCTTATTTATTTTTAATCGATTATCAAAGTAGTGTCACCTAGAGGTGACTATAGTACTTGGCGGGTTAAACTTCTAAACGCCCAAGGGAGTTTATGTCTGCAGGTCGATTGCGGATTTTTTATGAGTAAAAATAAATCTCCCGGCCGTTTATACGACGTCGTTTGTCCTGGTAATCGATAGAAGCTTAACGCCTGTAGCTAGAAACCGCTGTCAGTGGCAGTCGAGGCCATTATACAATCATTTATCACCGAAAAAACGGAGGAATGGACCCGTTTTGAAAGTAGAGTAAAAAGCCGCTAGACTCATCTGACTCGCGTGAAGACTCGCTCCGTTTCAACCCGTTTAATTCAATTTCGAGTGTCTCACCCTCGTGTCTCCCGGATCCTCGACCTTGACGGCTTTCGATCGACTTTTAAACCGAAAGTTTTATCGGGGATCGTAATCAATTCAGTGGTGCTCGCCCGTAACAAACAAAAATGAAGTGAATGGATCGAATTAAAGCCACCTAATACACAATCGTATGAAAGACGTCTGCCAGGTACAGTGGACGCTCCATTAACTGGCACTTTTGAGGCCATAGGTATGCCGGATAACCGATTTTGCAGGATAATAGAACATATTTAATATTTTACAGAAAAACAAAGTACATCAACAACATACCAACTCCAAATTAATAAAGTAACTGTTTTACATCATTTTTGGATTACGGCTGACAATAACAACATGAAAGGAATTGTGGGAAATGACGTATTTTGTCCTAATTAACATTTCAAAAAACAGCTACTAAAGCAAATTCTTTTTAATGGGGTTTATTATTCATGATTCATGATTTGAATTTCTACTAAGCTTTGGAGTGTGCAGGTTTCACAGGTGATAGAGCTATTATTGAATTTCAGGAGATATGCATAGAGCACCTAAATCGGTTCTCAACCAAAATACCTATTTGGATTTA
This sequence comes from Creontiades dilutus, assembly GCA_031894815.1. Lineage (NCBI taxonomy): Eukaryota > Metazoa > Arthropoda > Insecta > Hemiptera > Miridae > Creontiades > Creontiades dilutus. The sequence continues at coordinate 75,096 of JAVIWC010008829.1, read as the reverse complement.
TCAGTTGATTATTTTTGTGTGCCTCCTGAGATTCAATAATCGCTCTATCACCTGTGAAACACGCACACTCCAAAGCTTAGTAGAAATTCAAATCATGAATCATTGAATTATAAACCCCAGTGAAAGAATTTGCAGCATTTTTTGTCAAGAGCGATTACAATGGAAAAATATTCTATTTGAAAATTTTAAATTTCGTCAGAGGAAGCATGCATATTAGAATGCTTCAACCCGTGTATCGGCTATAAACACTTTTAGGAGTATCCGCATTCACTACATCACTAGGTTTCTAGATCATCGAATCCTTCTTCAGAAAAAGTCAAAATTTAGGCCGCCTTGACTTTTTTTGAGGTTTTTAGGGATTTTAGAAAACTTTGACAACCCTTAAAGGGCACTTGAAATTAAGTTATCGGACAAATATTGATTTTTCCTGAAAATTGAAAGTTTTTTGCTCCAGCCGTTTGGAAGATATCGTACGTACGGAGAACGGCGGACGGACGGAAAACTTTATTGCAGATTTGGATTCTACACACTTTGAAACGTAAACCATGAAATTTTCAGGGGGGGTTAGCATTTTTTTTTCCAGAGCGATTACAATGGTTTATTATTGAATAATGAACCAAAATTGCAACTTTTTTATTTTAATGAAAATTTTACTGGAATAAACTGGATTTGAGTGGCCCGGCTGATGCCGGTTAATAGAGCGTGCCGGTTCACAGAATGCCGGTTAAAAGAGCGTCTACTGTATGACACATGGCTTCCTCATATTAGTAACATGGATGAGTACCGGTGGTGTATGGTCTACCTTCTTGTTCAGTCATTTTAGGAGTAAATTAAGGAAAGGGACTAAAATTTAGGGCACCACTTCGCCGGACTACCGGGATACTTACAAAGCTGGATTTAAAGAGCTCAATTCTCTCACAGACGGAGGAAATAATTCGACCAAAACAGCTTTTACATTTCAGTGAATACATAAAGGATTAGGTAATATTATATTTGTATGGCATTTTCGGCAAATCCAATGCAAAGTGGTACTTACGGTTGAAAAGAACGGAATTGTTCATTATTAAGCAGGTACTACCATTGTGTTGGAACGCAAAGAGTGAGAAATAATTCAGCTCGTCAAGAGAAGAAGGTTTTAATTTCAGAGGTTCTATGTAATAATGAAAAATGTCCGCAAACTTCGTGCGATTGTGTTCCCTTGTATAAGGTTGTCCTAGACTATGTAATTGGTACACTCAATATGTAGAAAAAAATGTCTCAACATGTGGCAGTTCATTCACAGTTTATGTGGCACATCCACTTTTGCGTTCGTTACCTAATCAGACAATAACCGATTCCGAAAGAACGTGTAAATGGGATGTAAACGGACTAAGTCACTCGCAACGAAGTTGTGGAAACCCATTTCAAATTAAAAAACGCTGCAAATGCTTTCACTGCGGTTTATGATTTGGTTTAATTGGCTTGCGTTCATGATTTGAATTTCTAATAAGCTTTGGAGTGTGCGTCACAGGATAGGGCGATTATTGAATTTCAGGAGATATGCATGGAGCACGTGAATCTGTTCTCGACCAAAATACCTATTTGGATTGATCAGTTGATCATATTTGTGTGCCTCCTGAAATTCAACAATCGCCCTATCCAGTGAAACACGCAGATGTTAGTAGAAATTCAAATCATGAACGCAAGCCAATTGAATAATAAACCCCAGTGAAAGAATTTGCAGCGTTTTTTTATTGAACCTCAATACCCCCCCCCCCCCCCACACTAAAAACATCTATAATTTATCAAGTCCTTTGGCACTCGTATTGCGTTAAAACTTCCACAAATCCAAATTTAAACGATGTAGCCAAAGGTAGACAGATGTAGAGGGGGCACACAAATATCATCAACTGATCAATCCAAATAGGTGTTTTGGATGAGAACCGATTTACGTGGTTATGCATATCGCCTGAAATTCAATAGTCGCTTATCACCTGTAAAACACGCACACTCCAAAGCTTAGTAAGATTCAAATCATGAACGCAAGCCAATTGAATAATAAACCCCAGTAATAATATTGAATAATATTTACCTATATATCAGAATGCTTCAACCCGTGTATCGGCTACTAACTACACTACAAGTATTCACATCGGCTATCACTCCAGTATCCACATTCACTACAACTCGACGCTATCGGCCGGACATCACTAGGTTACAAACAAACAATAATAAACGAAAAAACGCAAATGTTGGCACCATAAATCGGGCCATACATCGGGAATGGTTTGACCTACGGACGTGGGGAAGGGCTCATTCGATTCCTCATGGTATGTTCTTCAAATAGGGAAATATTTAGGCCGATTCGACTAGTTTTGAGGTTTTCAGTGATTTTACAAAACTTTTACAGCCCTTAAAGGGCACTTTAAATTGAGTGAGGGAGCTGGCTCAAGAATTGGGGCGTTGTCGGACCAAGATGGATTTTTCCTGAAAATTTCAGATTTTTTGCTCCAGCCGTTTCGGAGATATCGTGCGTACGGCGTACGGCGGACGGACGGAAAATTTTTTATTGCGGATTCGGATTCTACACCCTTTGAAACGTAAACCATGAAATTTTCAGGGGGGTTAGAATTTTTTTTTCCAGAGCGATTACAATGGTTTATTATTGAATAATAAACCAATAGAAAATTAACCAAAGTCTTCTGCTCCCGCCTGTTACAGTTCATACAGAATGTTGAACAAACGGACTCTTGTAATTGTCTCTTGAGGTAGGTACACATGGTTTCTATTGGACCGTAATTCTCCTAAATCTTTTAAACATACTCATAACCTGACATTCCAATATGTTTGGCAGCACTCGAGCAACACATGAGGACATGTATCATCAGTTCTACTGATTTTCGTGAAGTAGATACGAAATGTTTCTCGAGTTCCAGCAATTCTCGACATCCAAGGGAATTGGCGATCCTCCCCTCTTCGGCGATATGGTTCTGAACACCTACATTCGCTTGTCAATTACGACTACGTCCGAAATGTCACTGCTCGTTAGTCACTGTCAGCAACACGCGTAGCTGTCAAGCCCAAATTCGGATCCGACATTTGCCCTCAAGTGTTTCCAGGGTCTGCAGATGAATCATACATTTTCGACTAAGTTAATGTCCGAAATTTTCTTTCGAAACGCAACGTACTAGGCCGAACTGACCGTAAGGCAAAAATTGTGGAATCGCACCGAAAACCCCTACCAAGCCAACACAAATTCCGACTGCATATAACAAATAGATAATATTAGTGCCAATCCTGCTGGCGCTTAGAAACAGTGCCCTGACGTTCCTTAATGCTTCTCCACCACTGAAATCAATACTTCAGAATTTCCATGAAAACGAACAAATTATACCACATACGTGGCTCGGGGAATTCATGGACTGTGAAAAGTTATTTTTGCTTCTGCAAAAGAGGAAATATCTGTGTTATGTTACTACGGTAGAAAGTTCAAGTTTTTCCATTAAAATGAATTTCTTCCAGAAATGTACTATTTGTCGTCCAGTTTAAATGAGTTTTAATTCATTACAGAAAAGAGGAGGGCGTTTGAGATTGATCAACGTTTGAATGTTTGGTGATCGAACATAAAATTCAAATAGTAGTGCAAGGGATAACCACAACGTAGGCTAGTGTAGTACCTACGGATTTTCGGTCTCCAGAAGGGTACCTACGGACTACTTGTAAGGTAGCCTAGGGCTCTGGCTTAGGATGTCATAAGCAACAGGCGCCAATTCAAATCTCCTAATGTGGTAAGCTCCTGAATGACAAAACTAGGCATTTACCGTGTGAAGATGGCAATAGACTTGAATCAACTCTGGCTTGCAATTTAGAACAAAGCTTATACACACAATTGGAACTGTCCTTAACACTGTATTTGGCTGTTGGGGTAATCCCTCCACATCATGAAAAACTCGCTCAGTTCAGAAGCCTGCAAATAAAACGATTTCTCTCCACTGGGTTACGAACTTCTTTTTTGGAAACTTGAGGACAGTCAGGGCCCATAATCTGGTGCCCGCACAAATCCACTGACTACAACTGTTTTCACTGTCAGCTCTCACCTGCTGATCCTGCAGATCTCTCTTCACACGACATCACTTCACCGGACTCTCGGGATACTTAAAAGCTGGAAAAAGAAGGCTCGATTCTCCCACAGAGGGCCAACGGAGGTGAAGGTGTTTCCGATCGTTGGGAACCGTTTCCCTCAAAGCCATCAGTCATTACTGGACACACGTGAGGAGCGGAGCGTGGATCGCTCTAAGAAGCCCGTATCACATCACATCACTCGACCGCCTATAAAACGATCAGACGTGAGAGCCGGAAGCTTTTCACCCGACCCTGGAACGCATCTCTGGTTACGATTGTTGCGCAATGTCTCTTGTTTCGTCTATGAGAATTCCGATGCCGTGTTAACGGAATTACGAGAAGGTAACCTTTTTCTTCCAGTAACCTTCTTTCCTACCCACTGAATACGCAACCAAACGTAAAAGACAATCATAAAAGACCACAATAGGGATTCTAACCAACTGGGCACTTGTAGAGACTGCCTGTATTACTCAATCAGTGAACATAGATTACGCATCAAAGTTATAGGCCTGGCATTGAAGTAGAGTTTTGGTGTTCGAACGATACATTTCCTTGAATCAAGCAGCAAAAAATAGAGGATACTTCAAGAAATAAAAGTCAATAAAATATCTTCCTTCTTAGGTGGGCAATGGGTTGCAGTTTCGGAATGTGAAAGGATTGTTACAGCATACATTGATTGGATTGTTACATTTATAAGAGAGGAATTCATACTATAGGCAGAAATGATAGGGCATTCGTTTGATTTTGTTTTACTATAGGTGAAGAGGTTGTATATCGTCAATAAAGACATTAACTCCAGAAGAGCGATCAGTTATCAGTTATGTTTGCCCAGAAGCTAGTAAATTTTGTTTGTTTGTATATTATGAAATAAATACTTTCCTTCTTCATCCATAAATAGGCCCCCTCAGTTCGTTTTCTACGAGTTACGGTTCCCAAGCAACTTCTGAAATCTACAACTGACACTAACATCCCAAATAATTTTTCCATAATAATTGTTTAATGTTTGCAAATTTACAACATTTCTAATCATCAATTTGTTGGTAACATTTTGTTGTTTTGCACTCCCTGAATCATAATTTCCACTCGGATTTTGGGTTTCAGGCGATTCTGAACAACTTTCGATTCATGATTCTCTGTGTGTCAGAAAGGTTTTTTTTCGGATTTTGATGAAATTTTCTTGGAATGAGCGGGTCAGGCTGTAAATGGTTCATATGTGTTTCATAGCCCACAGATCAATCAAATTATTTCATACTCAAACCTCAGAATACATAGTTCTAACGGTCCGATATTGCTCAAACATGGAAGGTGGTTGGAGAAAGTTTGATCCCAGTTTGAAAGAAAGGTTGGTTTAATCATTCCACATCAATTTATACGTGATCGTGTCATTTTTTATGTGCGAGAGTGTGTCTCGTGCATGTAATTAGTGCCATTTTCATCCCGTAAATCAATGTATCAAGGTTATTTTCCACATATATAGCTTTTCCAAGTCAGATTCGGAAATTTCCAAACAATTTCAGAAATGTCCAAACCTATTTCAGAATTTTCAAAACCAGATTCAGAATTCAATTTCTGGAATTGCGCAGAAAACGCAACTACTGGAGTTTTAGAACATGTTTTAAACGTGTTGATTCGAATTGAAACAAGTTGACCGCGATTCGGTTGTTAACTTTCGAAGACGTGACCGCAACTCGGATACAGCCCAAAATTTTCGGTACTTTCATTTTCATACGTGAAAATGCAGTGAAATGATGAAGTGGTGATAGAATTCATGTTAAATACCTTCGATACCAACTTGCAACTATAAATGAATGTTAAAAAATTCGGGCAATGGGGTAGTTGTAAATGAACCGGTCCTACAGTGCTGATTGTTACGATTTCTAAAACGACCATCAAAATTTGATCGAAACCAGTACAGTTTTACAAAAACAAGTAATTGTTAATTACAGACCGGCAGACAAATGGAACCAAAACTGCTCAGAAAGATGAATAAATGTCTGTTTGGGCAACTAGGACTTAAGGTTCTTTTCTTACTTATCATAAGATAAGTAACTTGTTTTGTTATGCAAGTTGTGATCGTTATGTGCGTGTGTGTCTGCAAGAGAACCTGAACTATCTCAGTCTTCTGGCCCCGGGGCTTGACATCGCCCTTATCGCCGACCTAACCTCCTCTCTTCTTCACCTCCTCTTGTGTTTGCTCCGTCGCTTTGTTCTTTCGCGTCGTCTGCTGCCGTCGCAGTTCTGGCAAAATGATGGCCACCACGTGGGACCAATTGCTGAAGAGCCTTGGGTACATCATTTTTTCTGCTTCATCCTTCCGCCTTTTTTCAATGTTCAGAACTCAGCAATCAGGACAATCCTTTCCAATATATTATACCGGTCCGTATACCGACATGGGCTATTTGGTATCAGGGGCTGTTAATTGTCAGGCAGCATCACCTTATTGTTTATTGGCCTCTTTTGAAAAACAGTGATCCAAGACTCTCTGCCTTCTGTACCCTTTTGATGAACATTCGCTCCAAGATCTATAATACGCCATGTATATAATCCATTTATTGATATACTTTTGGTTTATTATTCAATAATAAACCATTGTAATCGCTCTGGAAAAGAAAAATTCTAACCCCCCCTGAAAATTTCATGGTTTACGTTTCAAAAGGTGTAGAATCCGAATCTGCAATACAAATTTTTCCGTCCGTCCGCCGTACGCCGTACGCACGATATCTCCCAAACGGCTGGAGCAAAAGATCTGAAATTTTCAGGAAAAATCCATCTTGGTCCGAAGACGCCCCAATTCTTGAGCCAGCTCTCTCACTCAATTTAAAGTGCCCTTTAAGGGCTGTCAAATTTTTGTAAAATCCCTAAAAACCACAAAACAAGTGGAATCGGCCTAAATATTTAAATATTTGAAGAACTTACCATGAGGAATCGAATGAGACTCTCCCCACGTCCGTAGGTCAAACCATTCCCGATGTATGGCCCGATTTATGGTGCCAACATTTGCGTTTTTTGGTTTATTATTGTTTGTTTGTAACATAGTGATGCAGATAGTGTCGAGTTGTAGTGAATGTGGATACTGGAGTGATAGCCGATGTTGATACTTGTAGTTTATAGCCGATACACGGGTTGAAGCATTTTGATATGCATGAAACGATGATGATATATAGGTAAATATTATTCAATATTATTAGTGGGGTGAATAAGTATTCTTTCACTGTTGTTTATTATTCAATTGGCTTGCGTTCATGGTTTGAATCTTACTAAGCTTCGGAGTGTTTTTACAGGTGATAGAGCGATTATTGAATTTCAGGAGATATGCATGGACCACGTAAATCGGTTCTCAACCAAAACACCTATTTGGATTGATAAGTTGATGATATTTGTGTGCCTGCTCTACATCAGTCTACCTTTGGCTACATCGTTTTAATTTGGATTTGGGGAAGTTTCAACGCAATACGAGTGCTAAAGGACTTGATAAATTATAGATGTTTTTATTGTGGGGGGGTAATGAGGTTCAATAAAAAAACACTGCGAAATCTTTCACTGCGGTTTATTATTCAATTGGCTTGCGTTCATGATTTGAATTTCTACAAAGCTTTGGAGTGTGTGTGTTTCACAGGATAGAGCGATTATTGAATTTCAGGAGATATGCATGGAGCACGTAAATCTGTTCTCAACCAAAATACCTATTTGGATCAGTTGATCCTATTTGTGTGCCTCCTGAAATTCAATAATCGCTCTATCCTGTGAAACACGCACCTCCAAAGCTTTGTAGAAATTCAAATCATGAACGCAAGCCAATTGAATAATAAACCCCAGTGAAAGAATTTGCAGCGTTTTCCATTCAAAGCAGTGATCTTTGTCTATGACATGCCGTTGCGTGGGTTACTCACATATATGGCTCCATTTATATTTGAAAGTCAACAATTCATATTTTTTTCACTTTATACCATTTCTCTTCATTAAGCAGTCCAACAAATTTCATTTAAATACCACAGAACACAACAAATGAGTAGAAGACTTTAGGATTCCTATTAATCCAAACTTCTCTCAACAAATTAAATGTATTTATTGAGGAATTGAATTTCGGTCAGCTCTGTGAGCGCAACACTTTCCCCAACAATGCTCTGTTAAGACGTGGTCCTTTATGGCGTTCTACTTTCCACAGCTTTTTAAAGACATTTTTGAGTTTTTCGTCTGCCGCAAAGTAGTTTGAACGTAATCAGACCCGAAGAAGGGTCAGCTACAACTTTGTCAGTGCGCTTTCCAATTATTAGGTAATGTAATATGCGAGATGGCCGAAAGCTGCGTTACCTTTGCGTTCATTAGAAAGTGAATTTGGTTTCCGATCGTAACATAACGGCCGATACCGTCACCTTATCGATCGATCTGTATGGAAATTGGACGCGTTGGACGTCTCATGGTTATGAAGTTGACGTAACGCTCTGAAAAAGCGACCTAGATGCGTTCCAGCCACGAATCGTTGTTGACGAAAGCTCTCTCATCATTCAGCACATCTGAAATCGATAGCATCCCATAGCTATGGACATCAAGGGCTAATGGATTAGAATCGAAACCTCAACTTGAGTGTTGCTTTTGTGTCTTCCTACAGCTATCGGAAGTGTTGTAACATTTCGGAAGAGAAAAAACGTTGAAAGATGCTTTTTACGGCTTAGATCGATCTGAACAACTTTGGCTTTTTGTATACAAAGTAAATATTACTTGTAATCGTCTGTCAAAGTGTGTTGGCAAATCAATGCATCAGCTCTATTTTAACAGTTCCCGCCAGGGTTAATGGAAGCCAGAAAATTTTCATATGTTAATGTAGGTATCCATAGATGTTCCCTATCATTTCTCATCTTCTAATCCAATTTTAATAAAAATAATGAATTTAATGCAATTTTAATGAAATTTTCAGCTGCTGATTGGTGTATTGTTCAAGATTATTCAATATATCTCAGAGATCCACGTTACGAATAAGAAGGCCCCCTGCAATTCAACACACAAATTTTAAAACATAATTTAGCCAAATGACGAATTTTTGTAATTAACCAAAGAAAAACGAATCAATTAATCTGAAAGACATATGAATTGCAAGCATTGGATGGGTAGCTTTTAAGGAGTCATCAATTACTGGTGTAGTACTTCAACTAATTATTCCGTCTCATCTAAAGCGGTATTTTTTATTACAATAAACCAAAAAAGCTAGAATATCAACTCATCTTAGCTAACAATTTTAATTTATCTCCATTAGGCACACAAAGGTGTGTATCGCAAGACATTTAGGAAGACCAAAAATATTGCCAGGTACCTTTCACGGGTTAGATCAGAAAATTTGCTTATAAGGATGTAGATAGTCCCCTATCATTGTAACATATCAGACATCTACACTTCTCATCCGATTTAATGCAATTTTCAGTGACAGAATGCAATAGTGAATCATTCAAGATTATTTAAAACTTCAGAGAGCCATGCCAAGAATAAAAAGGCCCCTTTCGATCCGGTGGATTTCAAAAAACTCGTTTAGCCAAATCGCGAGTTTTTGTAATTTGTCAAAAAAGACATGAGAATTGCAATCAATGGGCAGGCATCTATTAAGGATATATAAATTACTGATGCAGATAAATTACTTCCAAAAATTATTTAGTTCCAGCTAATGCATTTTTTTTTCTTTTTACAATAAACCAAAAAAGTTTTAATGTTAACTCATCTGGTAACAATTTTTACGTATCTACATTAAGCTCACAGAGACGTGTAAAACAAGTCGCATTTGACTATAATCTACGTAATGGGAGAATCGGCAGAACAAGAAATTAATGGAGGCTGTAGACATGTCGAGACTTGAAAGATAAAAACTCAAATAAGTGAGGAAGGAAAAACAAATGTAAAAAAACCGCAGAACTTGATTACGCCTGCGGTGTCAGTTTCACAGTCTGTGCCTCAAGTTCCGGGGCATTGAGCTGGAGATGGAACCATGGAAATTGAAGGCACAATCATCTACCTCTGCGATTTTTTAATATCGTGGCAGAGACAACCTGGAAATACGTTTTGATGGGCCATTGAACCCGGTAGACGAAGAAACTGCGAGAGACGAGAAAATAATCATTCCACCTAAGGATTTCTGTCGTAGTCATCAAATTGGGGATCTATAAAGTATAACTTTAATGCAGCATGTGTAATGTCAGAGGTTCCCATATTTGGTGATACTTGATAGAGAAACCCTAAATTGCTGCTTCTAGAAAGCTCGAGATGACAAGTTCAACTTACGTGTCCTACGTGAGCGGGAACTAAGCGGTACCAGCGGGCCGGGTGGGTTCAGCGTTTTTTGCGGGGCGGGCGATTTTCCGATCAAACTATGATAACAGAGTTGGGCGTCCTGCGTGTACACGCTCTATCGCCTCACGCGGCTTGATGTCAAATCGGTTTGATTTTTTTCTCGCTACTCCCGCTACAAACGCGCGATTTTTTACATCTGTTGTCAAGGTTGTTGGAGTCAAAATCGTTTCTGCAAGGTTAGCCAGTACAATGTTGTAGGTACTTATCAGCGTCTTTATGGGGTTAAAAAAAATCCTCTCTTCAAGAATAGGCTGAACAGTAATGAATTCCCCGAATTAGGTCCTTGATTGATAAATTTCATGGGATTGTTGCCTCTACAAACGTTTATTGGAAATGTAACTGAGCAGAGCTGGACTACTAAAGGCCAACAAAAATAGGTACGCAACTAACCTAAGTGAAACGTGCTCTCCTCCATCCGCGGCATCGCACGCACATAGGACACTAGTGGCGTTTCCCGCTGCAAACGCTTGCTCTCGCGTAAATCGCCGGTATCGCTCTTAACGCTGAAATCGCCCGACTCCCGCTTGTTGAGTTGACACGAGGCAGATGCGTTCTCTTGTTTGAGACAGGTACACTCCCGACTTCCCCATATCTTTGGAACGTCACTCCAAAGCAAGACCTTCTCAGTAGAGAAACGCCTATTAAAATTGATCCAAGTGGTGTGGGACATCCGGAATGTGGCAAGAAAAAATACTGCATATAAATCCATTCCAGACCACTCCAAGACCGAATTCATGGGGAAAAGAACGATAGGTATATATTTGTACGTGCGTATGTGGTTGATTTCGTCGACTCTGCCCAGTTTGTAATTCTCGACTGATTCTCATCTTTTTGTTTTGGTTCAATCCCAATTTCACTCTAGTTTTTCAAAAAACTCCGTCAATTTTGAATTTCACGACGGGAAAGAGAAATTGAAGGGGGTCATCTCGAAAAAACGTGGTTCTTCGCGACGAATTTTGTCCACCCTACTCGGGCTGTTATTCTCAAACAATTTTCATGGTTTGTACTTCGTTCAGTCCAAATTCTAGTCTACCTGTGCATGAAACCGCGGAAATTTTGCTTTTCCTGACAATATGGCGACAGTTAATAGCCAATCCTTTCAAACGCTGGTCATTTGAGAATCCCCGTCCCATAATCATTCTTTTTTTAATTCAATTTTAATTTTGGTTTAGTATTCAAACACTATAAATCGTCATTTCTTCATTACTTTCATCCAGTTTCATTGATTCGAAAGATAGTAAGAACGTAGTTCTTGTTTAAATATGAACTAACTTAGGAAATGTTGAATTTGCTGTGTGTATGTGTGTGGGAAGGGGGAAGGAAGGAGTAATAGGCAATTTATGTCGTGATATGGGGGGGGGGGGGGGCGATGCGCTCGTTTCACACACTCCTTGTATGTTTATAATTATGTTCATAAGTGTGATAGCACAAAAAGCGTGCACTGCATTTATTACTTAACAGTATCTTCCTGCTCTTATTTCGACTCGCTGTTGCGTTTAGCACGGCATTGTTCCCCAAACAAATACTCTCATAATACCTATTAAGCAAATAACTTTTACAGACAGCTAACCAATTTTAATGACATTCGTAATAACTACCAGGAGTTCTGGAGAAAAAGCAAAGCCCTCGTCAACATAGCTTCATCAATAAAATTCGTAGTCAGGAATAACACAAGTAATAAACCAAACGGGTAGTGGTGTTGGTGTTCGCTTTGATGAGTTGTTGAACCTAGTTCAGGGAGTTTCAACCAAAACAGTAATTAATATTCAATCAGAGGCTGAAATAACTTGAAACAATAGCTTCGAACTTTGACGACTTCGAAATGTGGCTCTCTGATGGAACAGTAAATAGGAATTAGTTAATTACCGCTCCGAAAATATGCCATGAATTCGTCTCTTCGAAGCGGAATTAGTATGAAGCCTGGATTTCATCTCTTGGAAATGAAATTACTAAGCCTGTGAAGTCTGGATTCAATTAGTCGTCAGTAGAAAATGAAAGAGGAACTGTTAATTGAGGTCCTAATTGGGCAAATGTTTTTTTTAAAGGACGAATTGGGATCCTTTTGGGATACCGTGGGCGCTTCGTTCTTGCCAGAACCGCCTGCCTTCGTTGATTGAATTATCGAGTTCCCAATGAAGTACCACATCAATCACGGTATGTGTGGGCGTTTGGTGGGAGCTTGATGTCGTTGAATTGGAATCAGACGTTATTGCGTTAAAATTTTTCACTTCGTATACTTTATCAGCTAACTGAGGTAATTCGTTCAAATCCTCTTCTGCAATTACGATTACACTCCTCACACGATCCGACAGCCTTTCAGGCCAAAGTGTTTGGAACAGGTTTTTCTGAAAAATCGTTTGTTCCAACGATTGAATTGAATTTTTCTTAGTGATTGGCTTGGTTCTAAGCCAGGGGTTTCCAAACTACGGCCCGCGGAAGTATTCCGGCCCGCCGCCTGCGGACGCCAATGGAAAAAATTAGCCTAAGGTAACGGCACCGGTAGTGGCCACTGCTCCAGTAGTGGCCATTTTAAAGTTTATATTTGAGAAATAAGGATTCCCGGTCTCCTAGTGGCTTCAAACTTGCAGGAGGTACAGCTCATGTCATCTTGTAGTCAGAGGTTGAACTAGGAGTGAAAGAGCATCATTGGAAATTGTGGTAAACTTCTCAATATGACCGTCCCTAGTTTTCTCGTTTGTTGGGCTGTATCCTGAGCTTCTACTGGATAGAATCAATTTTGTTCATCTGGTATTGAATTTAATGATATTAAACACGTAAGGAGGGCAAAATGTCAAGTGGCCATTGAGACATTTTACGTGGCCACTACTGGAAATTTCGTAATTTGATGTGGCCACTACTAGATCAAAATAAAGGTGTGAGAAAAAATTAATAAAAATAGAAAAAATTGTTCTTTTGATAGTTTTAGGCAATGGATATGTTAGGGAAGAGTCGGGCTATATTCTAAATGAGTCCTGAAGAAAGTCAGTACTACTGTTGGCCCACAATTGTCAAAACTAAAGAAAAAATTCTTAACTGTGGCCACTACCGGTACCGTTACCTTACCACCAGAACAGAAAGAAACGTCAGCCATGTGACCCAGCGAAAGCTATAATGAAAAACTAATAATCATGCAATTAAAAACATATATTTGATCACTAAAAACCAAGTTTTGGTTCCTATATTAGGCCTAATTTTGAATTTGTCTAGTTCGTCTAGGAGTGTTTGAAAACCATGTTTTCAAGTGTCTGACTTTCAAAATTTTCCGGGGTAGAGCCCCCTACAGCTGGGGGACTAGCCCCCCAGACCCCCCTGTTGGCCCGCCCCACCACCTCCACATTATGACACGGCCCTTGTGGCAAATAAAGCCAACGAACTCTAATCCGCTCGTGATTCCTTGTTCTATCATTTTCTGAATGAACCTTTGTAATCGACCAAGGAAAAAACGATTTTGATCCTCCTCAAAGTTTGTTGTCTTACAAAATGTGAAGATTGTGATAGCCGACACCACCTATGGCTATCCAACAATCGAGAGAGGAGTCAAAACGATTGTGTATAATTATTTCTTGATTATATATCTGTACAGATAATAACCTTAAGTATTTAATAACGTCAAAAAGTTTGTTGTTTTACGAAGATGTGAATATTCCGCCAATCAAATAAACGATGCAAATTATTACACACAGGCGAATTTTCTTGTATAAAACAAATTTCATCAATAATCTTTAAATATGGTATAAGTAGATTTAAAACGAACGGATTTTCCAATGTTAACAGTCAATTTGAAGTTTAAATGTGGGTTTAGACGATATCTAGGAGGCATTTGCCCCCGAAATGAGGGTGATAACGAGATGACAGTTACGACCCTTCTAGATGTCCTCAGACTACCTGCTTAAACATCAGGCTAGTAAAGTCCATTAATACGAAATAGAAGCTGAAATCAAAATACTTACAAAGTTGCAATATACTAGTTGGGACTCTGCATTTTTGGCAAAACTCTAAAATCTTTGGTAAAATCTAAAGCGCAGAGATATTAAAAAATCTGAATATTGAACACTTTTGAGGTAACATTAATGTTTTGATGCTCGTTACTGATAAAAAATGACGCCCTATCAATGAATTTAATGAGTCCAACCGGAGCGATTTACGTTCATCCCTTCGCTCTCCCTAAGGGATGACCTTGACAGAGAAGAACGCCAACACGAATTCGAATGTGAACGTCCTTCGACATAGTAAAAATAGTCTAGTATCATGTGAGGGCTGAATCAGGCACCACGGCTTCGGAATTTTGTTTCAAATAGTTCCTTTTGATACTGGGTTTTTTAAGTCCTATGTAATATATAGCATTTTTACGTCAACTTCAAATTTGAAGTTTTATACATCAATTGGAGGTTTTACATTTCAATTAGATGGATGACAAATACATGACTGGGAAAGCAATAACAACAAATTAGCGAGTGAAACGTTACATTCAAAAAGTAAGAATGAACATAATGAACGGAAAAGAATGAAAAAACGTCTGCCAAATGAGTGTGGCACCTAGCTTCCTCGTATCCATAACATGACTGTATAGATCATTGAAAATTATTATTGACTAAAGAACTTCGTTCAATTAGGCGAAGTAAATATTGAATTAGGGTAAATTTATTGTTATGCAGGAGCATAACTTGAGAAAATAAAGGTAGGCATGTTCAACTATTGAACAAACTATAAAATATACCTAATAATAAAAATTGACATTGACGCTGAATGGATAGATGACTGAAGTGATAAATAATTATTATGACATCTACACATCAAACCGAACAATCCCTGAAAATTACATCGGAATAGGTCAAGAACTCCCGGTGTTATGCTTGTGGCAAGGATTTCACGTTTCCGCATTCGCAGAGGCTTATTGATCCGGGGGTCATGAAACTCAATTAGGGGACATCTACACATCAAACCTAACAATCCCTGAAAATTTCATCGAAATTGGTCAAGAACTCCCGGAGTTATGCGCGTAACAAGGATTTAACGTTTGCGCATGCGCAGAGGCTACTATTGATCCGGGCGTCATGAAACCTCATAGGGGACCATCTACACCCCAATCCGCACAATCCCTGAAAATTTCATCAAAATCGGACTATAACTTCGTGTAGTTTTGCCCGTAACGAGGATTTGCTGACAGACAGACACACAGACAGACACGGAACCAAAATTGTTCAGAAAGGTCTACAACGCAAAATGCGAGTGGAATTTTTGATTTTGGAGACAGAAAAATTTTCACATTCCGAAAGTGAAAACAATGCTTCCGCTACCTTGGTAGACTCGGAAGCAAAATGTTGATGCCGATTATAGAAGCCGCATGTTAAGTAGCATGTCGTACATTCTAAGAAACATTTTTCTTTGTTCTATACTATAGAATAAAGAAAAATGTTTCTACACGATAGACTATAGTGTACCTACCGTACTGTCCTCGACGTCGTCCGGTAGTGGAAGGAATCCTCTCGTTTTCAGCATCTTCGTCACTCTCACTACTTCTTACCGCATGGTTCGATCGGCGAACGAAACGCGGTCGTATTTCTTCGTCGTCCGAACTCACGTCACAAAAATAAAGCAAGTCGTAACTAACGGCGGCAATTAGAGACTTTAGATAAGGCGAATCAACAGGCACCTTCAAAAGAATGGCATTTGGAAGGGACGGATGGAATGTCTTCATGTTGTGTTGCACGGAGTAGGTATTTTCAGAATCACGGGGTGTTTCCGCCTTTTACGCGGGCTAGCGTTGCGGCGTTTAAAACTAATGTGAAACGAACTATTTCCGTCAACCTCTAATTTGAAATGTGAAACATCCAATTTGAAATGGAAAAACCTCCAATTTGAAATGGAAAACCTCCAAATTGATGTGTAAATCCTCCAAATTGACGTGAGATTGCTATAGTTGAGGACATGTGATTCATAGAGAGGTGTTTTATTTCACAACATTTCAATTGTTCGACTCGTGGATTTTTTGGCATGCCTCACTTTCACCCCCCCTCCTTGAAAATGCAAGCTTGATCGTCATAAAAAACCGATCAACCTAGGGTGCCAACATTTTTCCTGAAATAATTCCTGGATTTTTTGCACGTATATAAAAGCTTGTCATCGGTACACGGGTGTATCGTATTCATTTGAGTCGATGAATTCATTCTATTCATAACAAACAACTCTGCTTAAGGTTAAAACTACGTTCTTTTGCCAACAAACCAACCATTCGTTCTGAGAACAAGACATTTTTCAAATTTGAGAAATCGTCCCAGAAAAATCGATAGAAATAGCCAAAACGGCTGGAAACGGGAAAATTTATGTCTTCTTCAATTTAAACAATTTTTCCCCAAGATATGCATCGCAGAAAGTGGCAAACTCCGGTCCTGAGCAAGTTGTGGAAAATTTTACATGAATTTCATTCTTCTAAAAATATTCTATCGTATATATGTATTGGAAGAACATGATGAATCAACTAGAATGCGGATAACTATGGCTATAAAGCTAAAAAAAAAAAAAAAAATCCATAAACCCCTATTTGTCACTTCCCTGGCATGTCCATGGGTTGAGTTATACACCTTCTCAGGTCTGTTCTCGCATTGGATTTGAAATTGAGCAGGATTTCGCGGGCACATCGTGTTGCAGGGGTTTGCAGCAATCCTACTATAATAATTAAATGAAATTATTTCTTAAATTAGGGGGTTGGGGGGCTAGTGCAGGCTTGTCCCTTGGGTCGCAGGTCACTTCCCTGTAAATTTTTCAACTTGGCGTGAAGGCGGGAAAACTAATATTTTGAACATTTTTTTCCTGTTGACATCACTGCTAAGATCCCGCCAACCCAGTGATAACCTCCTTGGTTTTTAGGAGCTTCCTCAGTTCACGTGGTGCAGTGCCGATGTAAAGGAACTGTGTGTAGGTTAATCATAGCCTGTCACTTCCCTGTCGCAGGGCCTGAACTTGTGGAAAGTACCATAATACATAGAATAAGAATAATTAGTGCCTTTTTAGGAGTATTATCAGACAAAAAAAAAAAAAAAAAACTCAACATAGTTACGAAAATGAGGCCAATAGCTTGAATTTTCCTAGAAATCGTCACTCCCCTGGAGAACTGTTTCCAGGGAAGTGACTTTCTGAGCAGGGTTGTCACTTTTTTCATAATTTTTAATCAATTTTGCTTGATTTAATAAGGAATGGTCGTTGTAACCTACAAGTACCTAACTATCTATCTTTTGGTGTTCATCCAGGACGCACATGATGTCACCAAAGACCCGAGAGGACATTTTGACCACATAGTGAATAAATTGCTACAACACTAGTCATGTTTTGTGGAAAATAGACCTCTTCCACAAGGTATTTGTGATATCTTGCTTTCTCTTTAAATCTTCGGAAGTTTTAATGAAAATTTTACAAAACCATACGATTTTAGTCACTTCCCTGTGACCTAAGTCACTTCCCTGTCCCCTCAAATTTTCAAAATGGTGGTATCTTGAAAATGAATCATTTCTATGATGAGATTTTCCGGCATTTTACTTCCAATATATTGAAGAAGACAATAGTAAGGAAAATATTTGTTTTCCATGAAAGTGAGTTTCTTGTTTTTTTCGAAGCTGAAGTTGCCACTTTCCGCGAAATGACCCACCTATGGTACTTTGATTCCTCACCCCTCTAAAAAAAACCAATAATGCAAGGGATACTTCGAAAAGTTGAAAGACTAGAACTTTTTCCTTTCAATGATATCATGTCCATTGACACGTACAGGTCGGTCAAGCTTTAAATTCGAGTAAACCAAAGAAGAAACACACAGCTCCGCAGCGAAGTCTCCAGACCGAACCAGAGACACCTGAAGGATGAATGTTTATCTTGTTCAACCCCAGAAACCGACAGTTCATTCACCAAAACCCGAAAGGGAAGCGGTTAGTCGGATTCCATAGAACACGAGAAACGTGATGCCGGGGCGATGAGGGAACCGCGCCAGCGGTCGCTTGTGTGTTGCACAGGAGACCACAACTTTGACCGCGGACACCTCAGGAGCTTTCTCCGGTCAGCGGACAAGGTCAATCAGCTTTGGGCTCCACCTGCTGGGCCCACCTTCACTTCTCCTTCACTTTCGTCTTCAATTCCGTATTGTGGCTGTAAACTATTACAAACTGGAGGAAACAAAAAGTTAACTAACTTATCATGGTACCGAACTCATTGAGAGTGTGGTAACTGTAGAAGCCTCAGTGGTAGGAGCCTGTTTCGCACGTGTTTAATTAACCCTCATGATCGACGTTCAGGTGAAGTTCACTGGACACGTCTATACACGTGCATAGACCAGCGTGTAGATCTTCCACTACAACGAGATCTGCTGTTTGCGCCTTCACTTTTCCTTCACTTTCATCTTCAATTTCGAATTGTGGTAATGAACTCTTCAAAAGCATAGGAAACTCAAAGTCCCGGGTACCAAATTTATTTGGAATATGGTGACTGTCGAAGCCTTAGCGGTAGGAGCCTGCATCACACGTGTTTCATTAATCCTTATGATAGGCCTTCAAGTAAAGTTCACTGGACACGTATATATATATGTGTGTATGGACCTGCTACGTTTAGATCTAAGGTTCAAGATGAACTGCTAATCGCGTCTTTACTTCTCCTTCACTTTCGTCTTCAATACCGTATTGTGGCAAGAAACTCTTCGAAAGTGGAAAAAACCCAAAGAAACCTAACTTATCCTGGACTCAAATTCGTTTGGAATATGGTAACTGTCGAAGCCTTAATGGTAGGAGTGTGCATCACAAGTGTTTCGTTAACTCTCATGATCGACCTTCAAGTGAAGTTCGCTGAACACTTCTAGATAAGTGTATAAACTTGCCACTACAACAAGACCTGCTGATTGCCCTTCACGTTTCCTTCACTTTAATCTTCAATCACGTATTTTGGCAATGAGCCCTTCAAAAGTATAGGAAACACCAAGTTCAGTAACTTATCCTGGTACCAAATTTATTCAGAGTTTCGTAGCTGTAGAAGCGTGAGTGATAGGGGGTCGGTCTATCACTCTTGCTTCATTAATACTTATGGCACTCAAGTGAAGTTTACTGAACACGTATGGGTTCGTGTATAGACTGTTCAAGAAGACCTGCAGGTCGCTCCTTCACTTCTTCTGCACTTTCGCCTTCAATTCAGTATTGTGGCACAAACTCTTCCAAAGTGGAGGAAGAAACCCTAAGTTAACTAACTTATCGTTAACCAAATTCATTTAGATCGTGGTAACTGTCATAGCCTTAGTGGTAGGGTCCTCTATTTTATGTGTTCCATTAACCCTCAAGATCGGCTCCCAAGTAAAATTCACTGAACACTAAAGATACGTGTATAGTTCTGATAGTATCATTGTTCTGTATATGGATATTTCCACCTTCCCGATTGTTGAATCTACTACTCCTGGGGATAATAAACCAGATGCCTTCTAGTATCTGGGATGTCCTCTGGGAGTTACAGGCTTTAATAGGTTTAGCCATTAGAAGGGGCAATTAGTCCATTCCACCACCTCCTTGTAACATGCTAAATGTTGATCTAGAGTATATGTTATACATTTCTATTCCTCTTATATAAATATGACATTCTAAAACTGATGCATTGTAACAAAAAAAAAGTTTCATAATTTAACTTACCATATCTGATTGTTATTCTTTATCCCATCAATTCACTCCAGATCACATCACACGAACTCCTATAAAGCAAAAGATAGTACAATTATAGTACAGTTGATTACAGCTATCACTAATCAATGACTTAAGGATGGATACTAAAAATGTGGTTTATCAACGAGTTTTTGGAACAAAAAATAAGCATTCGGGATGGCTCGTAAAATAATGAGTACACCGATGCAAAAATTGACTCATTTCAATTTTTTAGAAAAATGAAAAGTCCCTCATAAACACGCTGCAAATTATTACACAGAGGTATATAATTTCTTTATTACATCTATGTCTAGCCTGTAGTACATCAGCTAAACTGCGACCTTCCGTACCGTGTTATTGTATTTTAGATTTTATGAAATGAGATATTTTATATTTTATTCTTCACTCTATTTAAATTTTAACCTCTTAGATTGAATAGGAAAAAATGAGCCACATGGGTCGTTTAGTTGATCAGTCCGTCTCCACACCTTGAAATTTACGTCTTGATGTCCCAAAAACGAAGGATGACATCGTCATAAACATAGGCCAGTGGGCACCAAACCTCTAACAGCCCCTCAGTACGTAACAAGAGGTGACACGAAAAGCACCTAAGCAACTACAATGGTTATTGTAAGTAAATCAACAGCGTAAGCTGTTCGAAGAGCTCTTGAACTGATTTCCTTTCAAAAATCAATAAAATAAAATGCAAATAGTGAGGATTTAATGAGTTATTACAGTTAATCCCTTCATTCACAACCTTTAACGATGAACATTTAATTTTCCGAAATAATTTTAAAAACTAAACAAAAATCCCAATTGACCAAGAAATTGATGGCATGAATTGGGCAAGCATTCTCGCTTCCAGCAAAATCCGAATTTCCGAGATTTGTTGCCCAAAAGATGAAAATTCCAAATCTTCAAATTATTACACAAAGTTTAATTAAGTATTTCTTTATTATATACCTGTCCCTTGTAAGGGAATCCCGGACTATCTGAACTGGACTGTGAAACCAAAGAGGCAATCCCAATTGACCAAGAAATTGATGGCATGAATTGGGCTCGGAAACACAGGTAAAATTCCAAATCAAATTATTACACAAAGTGAAATTTATCGAGATCCCGGACTAAACTGGACTGTGAAACCAAAGAAAAAAAAAAGATAAAATGAAAAAAAAAAAAAAAAAAAAAAACAGTCAAAGAGAATGCTTCTGCTTGTTCTCCTCAATCGAATTGAATTTGGGGAGGTTTCGTTATGGAGACTGTAATCCTATTCCAGGGGTGCCCACCCCTTTTCTTTAAATATCATCGCTTAGGGTGGATGGGTCAGCATGCCGAGATTACTTGCACATTCGGTGTTGGATTTTTTTTAGGCAAATGGTCCAGTAGTCTCAGGGAAAAGCTTCAGACGGCGTAAAGCGTGCGGACTGATTTTATTAAATCAAATGTTTGAAATCTACAGATCATGAAACGTAAACCAACAACTTAATGAGGGAAGGGGGTTTTGAAATTGTTTATTATAGCTTGATTACATCGATTTGTTATTGAAAATAATAAAACGAAAGAATCAGGAACATCTGCTGAATTGCATACTTGGCAGCGCTAATAAAATTTGTCCTTCACATATATACAGACATAAACCTATCATTTCATCAAGGATTCGGTCTTAAAATGGTCTGAAACGAATTATTATCCAGTTATTTTGATAATCTTGATTGATTTGGCCCACGCTTCCTTGAATCAATTCTAATAGTGAATAATCAACGAAGCCTCCTTTCAGAGGGACGTGCTAAAAACGAACGTCAACATGAACGTGTAGGAATCAGCTTGTCAACCATGGGTATGACTACGCATCTAATAGAATCAAACCTTCTTCCCATGCAATCATCCACTTAGCGACAAAGTGAAAGCGGCCTACTGCAATTTCAGTTATTAACTTTTTCATTATGAAATCATAATTTCCACATCCAATAAATCCCAGAAAGGTAAAAGAGAACGTGTAGTAAAAGCAATAAATGTCGAAATCTTCACTTGTGCCTGATGAGAAGTTTGACTTCGTGAGCACGATTTTTCCTTGAAGGAGCTCATTTTTCCTTGACGTTTTATTTCGCTAATAAAGCCGCTGTCGCGGTTAGCATCGTAAAAACGGAAATATTATTAATGGTTATTTTCCAAGGGGTAATTGAAAATAACCAAGACGCCGCAGAGACCGTTGGGATTTTTCGAGAAGGAACGAACAATAACCCTATTTTGCAAGTTTTATTAGCTAACACTTCGAAGAGGGAAATTCAAGGCCGGGAGCCATTTTACTTGTATGGGATGACGCATGCGCAAACGAAACCGCCATTGTTACGTGTTAAAATGAATTCTCTTCGCCGTTCTTTGGAAACAATTCTTTTTTTTTGTCTTGTTAAGAACGCTTCAGGCTGTGCGATTCGAAGAAGAGGTTCGAGGGTTAAAATGATGAAAATAACGGTCTACCTTTACTTACAAAGTGACGTCGAGTTTCGTTAAACTATTGTTAACTAACGTCGGGAGGAGCTGTTATTTGATTATTAAGAGTCTCCGTTGGGTTCAATAGCTTACGGGCCTTTAGCGAAGCCGGTCCTTTGTTCAGGTTGTGTCGTATCGTGAGGTTGAGTCGTAAATTCAGATTACCTGGAGGTTAATTTCTGTAGTGAAGATTATAATGGGGTATAGAATGAACGGGTCAACGTACTCGGGTCATGGGAGCGAACTGGGGTACGCCCTTAGGGTATTTTGCTGCTTCGGGCAGTAATATCAGCTTGTCATCATTACTGAATAAACAGATTCATAATAATTATATTGGATTCGATCACCACAGTTTCAGATAGATATTTATTCAATTTAACTTGGGACAAATCTATACATCATTCAATAAATATGTGCTTGGTGCTTGAGCGACTCGCAAAGTTATAACTCAATATTTATTACTTTTGGTTTATGATTTCAAATAATGAACCTTTGTAACCGACCACGAAGACGATGTTAACATCGTTAACAATGTTTTTAAATATAGAGTCTGTAAATGTACAGGGTGTGACACGTGTCGTGTACGACCGCTCTCCCACGTGTTCTGCTTCTCATTTCCAAACAAAAATATACTAGCGATTTGTTTTTTAGGGCTTCGTTTCCGTGGTATTTCACTTTAAAGATTTTTTCAAAGTGTTTTCGACCTTAATTCACTGAAACAGTCAAATTTCCTCTATCTCAAATCCATCTCAAATTTGAGGGCACAATTGGAAAGAGCATAACGTTTCTTGAATAGAATTTTCAAACTAAAAAGTTGTGAGAGAAAATTTTGTGAAAATTTCAAAATTCAAAAAAGAAGTTTTTCAAAACCTTAGTACTTAGTAAGGGCTATGCAAATCTCTTAAAAACTGGGCCAAAATTGAGTTTAAAGAAGAAACTAAGGTTTGAAAGTTCGCCGCCGGATTTTATGTATATTTTTTCGCTAAATCGAATCGTAACTCTCTCGGGCCTCCTCACTCAACAATGAAGATTGCGCGGATTGTTGCTGAGGACCTGTGCATTTAAAATTTTTAAATTTTTGAAAGTTGAAGAATCACACAATATTGTTTTCCAATTTTGCGTATTTACCTTGTTTTATGATCTTAAATTGGTTCTAGTTTGAACGGATTGAGATATCTCCAATCCGATTCCATCATCGTGTTCAGCGTGGAAAAATCTTCATAAAAGAGGGTCACCTGCTTGGGAGGTTCTGGGTAATTTCCCCACATTTGAAATGCCCCAAATCTCCCCTTAAAGTGAGGAGATTGTGGCCATCTTTAAAGTTTGGAAAGCCTAGATAGATTTTTGTGCATATTTGAGCTTTTAGTCTCAATTCTACCGAGAGTTATCGTCTGGAATGTGTTCACGGTGTCTTTTGACAGTGGATTTAGAATGGTTTGAAACTGATTTTGATGCAAACATATTTTGAAAATTCTCATTTTAAATATTGTGGAATGAGAACAATAGTTTCTTTTCCTTCAAATATTCGCTAATGACACAGCAGTTGAAAGAATTTTTAATATTTCTTTTTTTTTTCACGTTAGGTGACAAGCAAACTAGATGGAATTTTTCTGTGTGAGTGAAGAGTAAACCGAACCGATGTTATCGGAGCCAATACATCGATATATCGATATAATCGAACGTGTGTCATCGATAGCAAAACATCGTGATATCGAAGCAGAACATCGATATTTATGTCGATGTCCCATCCCAAGTAGGGGGTATCGCCCATGACAGCGATATCCTTGGTAAAGAAAGCTCATCAAAGTTTGGAGTCATTCGCGAACACACACGCACACGTCACTTTAAGCACGTTGATTGTACTGGTAACGTCACAGAACTAAAACAAATTGTTATCTGCTAGTAAAAATAAAACTGTATTTTTAGCCTAAAAAGTAATAATTTTAATTTTTCTCGAAAAAATTCGAGAGCACCAGAAAAGGAGTATACAACTTCGTGATTAGTAGTTTCGATCAAATCAAGATTTTCATGTTGAACGTTCGAATAATCAGATCACGAAAGGAAAAGTTTCCCGAATTCGATCCGAAATAAGAAGTATCCCGAATATAGTGTAGTCGTTTTCCATTTCTGTTGAACGTACGGAAAAGTAATAATGTTTAATGATCAGAATTTCAAAAGTATTCAACATGGAAGAAATAGGAGAACAGAAATGAAAATAACTGGAGCCCTTTTGCGTTGAGATATGATGTCCGTTAGTAACAGACTCCTGTAGTTTGATCGGTCAACGGTTTTAAAATGCTATAGAATCAGGTAATCCTGAAATATTAGTAAAGCCCGTTTCAAGCACATTGCATGAAATCATGGCTCGCTCCACCTTCTGCTCTCTTTTTTACCCAATATTGGAACAACCTTTCCAGGAATCGAAGCTTAAAGTTCATATTGTAGGTCTCCCCTGATTGCATAACGCTGTTTACACTTCCTACTTCAATAAAATAGTAATTATTGATAAGGTCTCAAGCCTTTAAAAAACCGTACGGTGAGAAGTCCACCTACTTGAGTCAAGTAAAATTAATCGGCGAGTTACCTAACTCGTTACGCCTGAGTTATTACGCAACCCTGGATTATTCCGAATGTCTTTTCAGAAAAATGAAAAGAGGATTCGTCGGTCACAGGTGTTTTAGACGGAGAGTCGGTCTTGCAGGGAAGAACGAGTTTCACGGCGGGGAGAGTCCAAATTAGTCGTGCAGCGGCCAATTTCTTTAGCTCGCTGCCAAACATAAAATTCGAATCAACTGGGATTGAAATGGATTTTCCGGTTCAACTGACAAGTTAATTTAATAGATTGAAGTCCTCCTCGGTCTTTTAATTTGTGTCAATGTTGGAGATTCCAGTGTGAAATGCTTACCGAAGAGAGAACGTAGGGGTGGTGGTGGGTTTTTGAGGAACCTATGTCAGGGGTGCCCACCCCCAAGCTTTATGACGCACCCCCTCCCCCATGTAAGTTAGTACCCCCTCCCCTAAACAAAAATGTAAAAATACTCGTCAGCACCCCTTATTTTATCTGAACTAAAAGAAGATTCATGTAGACAGTGAAAACATTCAAACCCAGTCGGACAATATTCGAGCAATGTTATTGTTATTTGGGTCATTTCAAAATTTCGATAACATTTGGGTACCGTAAACCTTACTTTGCACCACTTTTTTGGGGTTTTCTGATATTCCTCAGGCTGAGCATCTTCAATCGAGTTGTGATTTTAATATGACCTAACTGATCTATTCACTGTTATCAACTCACTTCAAAATTCAACAAAAGTGCAATAGTTTTTATCAAATAAGCTGATTTCTGTGGTGCAGAAATTACCCCGTGCGGGGGCAACTTTGCAACACCCGATGTTTTTCCCTTGAACAAGCTAGAAATGAAGCACCGGTGCCATTTTACCCCCTACTCATGCCTCATGAAGACTCCCAGAACCTGCCTTTATCACAAACAAACAAAAAAATTCAGTGAAACATAACAAGAGATTACATTGTGTAGCTGTCAATCGGTGGACACAGGTCTATCAGATAGGACCTATCCCTACTTTTGTGAGTAGGACACCGATTTGAGTTTGAAATCCAACTGAGGTGCAAAGTTGCACCTTGAGTGCAAAGTTACCCCGGTTTACGGTATCGACTTTTCTAAAAATAAAAATTTGAAACTTCATTAGTTTTCTTGTTCCAAATCAATCACTGCGGTTCTCTCGGCATATTACCCACATACAAAGCATATTTAAATTAATTACTAGATTCATTATTATTCACGTTCTATCTAGTGAAGTGATACATTTTTGAATGACGTCACTTTAAACACTGTTTCAATCGACTTTAACCCCCCAAAACTTTTTTTGGAACCGCCCCAAGAATTTCAATGACGCAGTCTGCCCCCTGTGGGCAGCCCTGCCTATGTCCTTATTGGCGTCTTTATTATTTTGTGTGTATTACGTTTTTGTTATCATACACTTTTGAATGAATTGGGACAGCGAGACATAGTTTAGTTGAAATTTATATTTGGTTGGCTCAATTCCACCTAAGGGGCGCCTATCAGTCACATTGAAAAATAACGATACAGTACTATACAAATATATGCATGAAAAATTAACTTAAAAAAAACCGTAACATACAAAATTTATAGAATCAAAATAAGACGAATTTTTCATTTTCAAGATACTGATATTTGACTATAATATATTCAGTATTATTACGCGAAAAAAGGCAAGATGCGTATTAAGAAATGAATACGAAATGCTTAGGTACCTATATAAAAAAAAGTGTGTAATCATTCTTGAGATGTCAAATTTCCACCATCACAAGTGAAAAAACGTCGGATGGGTACCTACTTTTCAAAAAATTAATGAACTTCAATACCTACTTGAGAGAAGAAAAAACATTAAAATTTTGAAGATCACACGAGAAAAATCGAGTATACCGATCAAAAAACCTCTGCCAAGTGGGTGAACATAGCTTCCTCGTATCCATAACATGACTGTATAGATCATTGAAAATTATTATTGACTAAAGAACTTCGTTCAATTAGGCGAAGTAAATGTTGAATTAGGGTAAATTTATTGTTATGCAGGAGCATAACTTGAGAAAATAAAGGTAGGCATGTTCAACTATTGAACAAACTATAAAATATACCTAATAAATCCGAACAATCCCTGAAAATTTCATCGAAATCGGTCAAGAACTCCCGGTGTTATGCTTGTGGCAAGGATTTCACGTTTGCTCATGCGCAGAGGCTACTATTGATCCGGGGGTCATGAAACTCATAAGGGGACCATCTACACATCAAACCGAACAATCCCTGAGAATTTCATCGAAATTGGTCAAGAACTCCCGGAGTTATGCGCGTAACAAGGATTTCGTTTGCGCATGCGCAGAGGCTACTATTGATCCGGGGGTCATGAAACCTATAGGGGACCATCTACACCCTAACCCGCACAATCCCTGAAAATGTCATCGAAATTAATCAAGAACTCCCGGAGTTATGCGCGTAACAAGGATTTCACGTTTGCGCATGCGCAGAGACTACTATTGATCCGGGGGTCATGAAACCTATAGGGGACCATCTACACCCAACCCGCACAATCCCTGAAAATTTCATCAAAATCAGACAATAACTTCGTGTAGTTTTGATCCGTAACAAGGATTTGCTGACAGACAGACAGACACAAAGACACAGACAGACAGACACGGAACCAAAATTGTTCAGAAAGGTCTAAAACGCAAAATGCGAGTGGAATTTTTGATTTTGGAGATAAGAAAATTTTCACATTCCGAAAGTGAAAACAATGCTTCCGCTACTTTAGTAGACTCGGAAGCAAAATAAATGAACCTATCCTACAAGCAAAGACGCAACTTTTTCTTGGAAATGGTAGGACGTTTTTCAACTTCGGTTATCAACACGTTGCAATCAATAAATAACTCCGGAAGACATGATGAGTTGAACAAGAACTGCGAAGAGGGAAAAAATAGCGCGACCGAATGTTGCTTGTGGGTACAAGGTCATTCAAATTTGTGTTCCACATTTTCTCCAGCGACAGTCGTGTCGCCCGAAAAATAGAACATGTTGCGACTTTTTATTCGCGACGAATTGTTAGTTGCTGATGGTACGCTTCTATTGAATTCGTTTCCTCGGCGATTTACGAGCTCGTAGTAAAACTCAAAATCGCTAGTGTGTAGGGGCCCCCAAGTGTAGACGTGCAATCTTGTGAAGCAGTGTAAAAAAATAATTAACATAACAAACTCTGAGTTGCATTTCTCAGTTTTGAATATTTGTACATATCCAAAAATAATATTGTTAATAAGTTTATACTTTTTGAAATAAAGGATTTTGAAAACTAATTTATTTAAAAAAACTTTTGAGTGAAGTAGGACAGTGAGACATGGACAAGTTGAAATACGTATTTTTGTAAGAATATTAGTGCGGGCTGTATGTTTAGGGATTCAAGGCGCTACTGATCCCAGGGTTATATCATTATTAGATGGAGTTGAACAGGTCTCTTATAGTTATTTTGAACACATATCTTGGAGTTAGATGCTTATCCGGTTACGTGCAGTTTACACTTCCTGCTTCAAATACAAGTTTTCGCCGAAAGGGTCACCGGCTTTTAGAAATCGCGTATTGAGCTGTCTACCTCCTCGATATCAGGTGTAAATTAATCGGTACGTTACCTAAACTGTTACGAGAAATATCCGACGACTATCCAAAGGGATAAAACGACGTTTCGTCGGGAAGGGTCGCAGGTGGTTTGGGAGTCGGTCAACAGACTGGAGAACTTGCCCCAGTGCAGGTACAAGGTGCAGTCGAGTTGGTTGTGTGCTGACCCACTTCGTCCTCGGGTTCCTCTCGTCTCCCCTTTGGCGACTCGGATGCGTTTTACTGCCCGACCCGGTTCTCCGTGGCCTCTCCGATCCACCAAATGGGTTTTTAATGTTCGTCAGCGGGGGGGAAAATTAATTGTCAAGTTCCAATGAGCGATCCGCAGCGAAAAGGGCAGACGTACGCCTATTTTAAGAGGTCGGAGAAATTATAAACGATTGACCTGGAAAGGCCAAGATAGAATTTACATGTTGTTAACAAAGCTCCTGAACAACCGTAAAACGGAATCGCATTGTGATTTATTAAGGGCAAATAAATAAAGTTTGTCCAATCAACAATCTACTTGTCTAATCAATGCGTATTTACCTGGCGTTGCCCTGGTTAGGACAATAAAATTTGACAAGAGTTCACACGCATCATGCACAAGAGTCCAGGAGGAGATCTGTTATTGATTACGGAGCTGTAATTTTGGTGCTGCCTTTGATCAGTAAGGGAAAAGCACCAGTAGTGAACACTGTACTAATAGTGGACACTTCGGAAAAAAAGTTGTAGAATAAGGGTTCGGGTTGAGCAGGGCACTTGAATCTTTTTGGATTAACTAAAGTAATAGCCTAACAAACGTGATGAACCAAAAGAAAACGTTAGGGCCAAAATGAAAAATAATAACTTGACATTAAAAACAACCAGTCTGTGGGTGGAGTGATTTTGAGCAGGACGCTGTGCAAAATGCTAAGGAATAGAAAGTATGTTTTAAGCAATGTTCACATATAATATTCAAATTTTTGTGCCCATTGGTTTGAATATATACTTCAGTAACTAAATTGACGATTTTCCAGTCGCCTAACTCCGTTAATATTGATAAAGTGGGCTTTCAAAGCATGTCCACTTCTAGTACAACAAAAATGACGGATGCTCCGGTAGTGGACATCCCTGTTCACTACTGTTGCAACTTCCCTTTTCACGAAAGGATATTTTCTTAATTTTCTACTTGTTCATTTGTATTGGAACAAGCTCTCGGTACGATTTTCAAATGAATATAGTGTTGCGGACCAGAGGCGGACAGGGGGTGTCCTCTACTAGTGCAAGAGATGTCCACTACTAGTCCATGAGCTATCTTCTACTTATACATGAATTGTTCTCTACTGGTGCTCACTTCATTCTTCCAGTTGAATGGAATTCTTTTGTTTTACTACCGATTAGATATATACATGATTTTAAGCGAGATTTCACGTCGTCTAGTTGATATCTACGACGTGTCCACTACTGGGTCATGAAGTGTCCACTACATCAACACTAGAAAATTTTAGCTGTCCACTACTGGTGTTTTCTGTTATTCCACAAAATTTGGCTCTATTTCTTCAAACATTTATAAAATTGGTGTTTCCTTTGATTAAACTCAACTAAAAATGTCTGAAGAACGTGTAGACACCCAAAAAAAAAAAAAAATTTGAGAGCTAAAAATTTATGAGGTAACACAAACAATCGCACAAGATTTTCTTAACATGTCCACTACTGGTGCTTTCCCCCTATTACATGGTAGACACGGTCGCCAACATGGGAAGTTTTGGTGTTTATTCGCTGCTAGTAGGATGAGCATGTCTTAGATACAAATTTGAGTTGTGATGTGTGGTTGCCCTCCCTTCCACCCTTTTGTACGAGATATCTTGCGCGGGAATGAGCAATGAATGATCAATGCCAATGGACTCTACCAGCAATTTTTGGAACTAAACAGTATAGCTCTCTAGGAACAGATTAGTTGACTGTAATCGATCACATGACTGCGTTGTTGTAAAACACGATTAGTGTTCCTGTATTTTATGACATTGGTGAAAGCGGTTGGATTTTCCAATTGTATGATGAATACTCGGTTGACTCGCAGCAACGTGGATGAGGGGAGCGTAGCAGCCACGAATCAACCATTGAACTAGCTAAATGCTGGAGGCGTGGAGAGTAGTAGGATGTGCAAAATGGTTACTTCCCAATAACTAGTTTTCCATACTAGGTGCAAGATGGGTATTGATTGATTGAGCTGTGGACTTCCTCAGGTAAGTTCAAAGCGGCAGGAACAGTGAAACATTCTGTGTTCCGGGCTAGCGACCATTCTGGGCTTAATTAAGGAGTACATTAGCACTCTCTTCAATAAATGATGCACAAGCTACCAGTGCATAGATTATGTCGACGCACCACTAGCCTGGCCCCCACTTGAGGTGGGATTCTCGAGAGCAATGGTTTAAATACCTCAGCACGTATGCTAATTTGCTGACTGCGGAATGCTGCATATTGACCATGCGGGGATGAGTTTGGTGTTGCATTACTCTGGTTGATGCGGTTTTGCCAAACACTATGATGTCAAGCTACTTTGTTGGTAGTGTAGCTAGACGCATGCCCTTACGCTCAAAACAGGAATTTGAACACAGCCAAGCACCCTGACTACCTTATAAGTCTCTCCTTAGAAGATCTTCCCAGATGCAAACCTGGGAGGAGACAAAATGCTTAAGCCTCAGGGCTCTTTTAACACGACTTCTGTAATGACCATATTGGATTCTGTGCCCGGTTTATTAGGGCAGTCAAATGCGTGAACAGTTCACACCCATCAATCACACGGAAGTCCAGCTGAAGACCTATTATCAATTTTCTATTTTACCGTAAGAAGCTGTAATTTGTTAGGTTTCTTCTTTGGAATTATTTGTACCTATGGTAAGACTCTGATGAAATATAAAATATAAGACAAAGATGATCTTTTAAAGTAAAAAAACTTGCATAAAAGTGATCCATCTTGGCTTTAACGCGATCATCTGTTTGTTTGCATTTACTGTTTAACACGTTTTACGGGGATATAAAACTTTACGTGTGATGAAGTTTTATGGTCCGCCGCCACCGGCTCGTGATGAAGATGTAAATCACGGCTCCGGTGGAGAGCACGAGGTGAAGATCTCCGAGCGGAGGCGCCGTTATCTTCATTTCCTCCCCGTTCCGGGTTCAAGGTGCTTTTCACGGCGGAGGCGTGAGATCCTCCGATACGCGCCGTCGGAACAATTTTCGAGAGGTACCGCCTCCGGAACGGACAATGGGACAAAACCCGAAAAATTTGGCCGAAAAGGATATTTTTGAAGTTATCCACGGCTAAAAATTTACATTTCTATTTGGATAATAATATAAACATTAATGGTTTTGCAAATTAATAGTAGCACCGTTAAAAAAATTGTCCAGTAACTCCAGGACTATACTGCCAAGTCCACCCAGCAGCATTTGAAAAAGAGTCCGGTATCCGAACCCGGACATTTCGGGTGGAGACAGGCCCAAGTCGGTCATTAAAGGAGGGTTCATGTTTGTTACTGACTGTGTACTCATTATAGGCCTATTCGTGAAAATATAGACAACGTTCTATTTTACTCCGATGTTTTTCATTTCGACATACCATTCAATTGATCGATTTTTAGAACTGAACGTGTATTATATCACTCTGTCATACACGAAGTGTCGTCTCTAAAAATATAACATATTATGTGTTATTTCGGTTAACATGTTCACATTTTCACATATGTGCAGTTTCCGAAGTTCAATTTTTTGAATATTTCGGGCCTTTTACGATGAAGTGAAACTTTACGGACTTGAGGATTTTCTTTTTCGATTCGATTTTTGGATTTCACATATTATGAAATGTGTAACATCAAATTTTTATTTTTCTTGGTCGATTACAAAAGAAAATAATAAACCAAAAGTAACCTTTGCCTAAACGATTTAAGTGAAGTAACTCCAAATTTACAAACACAGGGATAAAATGAGACAAGAAATATAAATTGACATCTCCAGGAGCTTTTAAACGGTAAATCCGTTTATTGTAGCAATTATTTCACAAAGCAGAACTACAGAGAAAGTGTCATTTAGGAAGACCAAACTGGATGTTCAACGGTAATAAAACGTTTTTCATAATAAAATTTTCATCTTTACGTAATTTGCCGATCTTAATTGGAAGCCGGGTTTTCTGACAGCGTGATGACCCAGATGTTTAACAATGCTCACTGGATGGAGTATTTAAAATTAACATGATGACAGTGATTAGGTAACTAACAACAATTTCTACTTTCGCTCTATTCTCGTTTTTGTTCAATTTCTGATTGATTCATTTGCATTACTCCTTGTTTTCTGTTTTTGTTAATAGTTTCGTTTATGTTCATACACTTAGTAAAAAATGTCTCCGTACACCCACTTTGTTTTTCACGAATATTGTAGCTACTTCTCACAAACCATGAAAAACGGGATACTAATTGTATGAATGTATTCACAGACATCTTAAATAATGAATTTCAAGTCAACCAACTTTTCAACTGAGCAAACCAAGGGAAATTGACAACAGAAGTTAACGAATTCATTTTTATAAGGCAAAAAAGTATTCGTACAGTCCAAAGAACAGCAAAAATCGAGCTCAAAAAATGGAGTAATAGCTCGTGGCCCCTAATTTTTGCTTCACAACTTCCAACAAACGGAACTTCATCGAACCGACGAGCTTTTCAACCAAGCTGGAAGGTATCTGGGGGCACTTGTTCAGAAGCACTTACTGCACCTTAACAATAACAATACACTACACCTACAGTAATAATAACAAATCATGGAAATCGTTAAAGAATTGCTAGCTTGTTAACATTTGTCACTGGCTTAATAACATTTGTCACAGGCACACACAGAGAGACGTACAGCTACAGTTTTTCCCCCCACTTTCTTGGCCTTAGATTTGTCTAGAATGGATTTGCATTCAGCTATATTTTTTTAAATTTCAATTAAAATTTTTTTTTTAATGTTATCGCTGTCACCCACCCCCCAGGATCAATTCTAATAATCGTCAATGTACTGGGAGACCTCCATGATCTTCTCCGAAAAAATACTGATACCGCAATTATTATGATAAGACCTCTGATAGTTGTTTTTGCTGGTGGGAAGAGTCTTGATTAATTCAGATGAACCCTAGTTTGTTTATGGAGACTTTGTTTCTTGTATTCTTGTGTAAACATCTGACTTAGCTTCCCCCCATAAATAAAAACAGTACACATTTTCGCTGTGTACGGAGACATTTTTTACCGAGTGTAGTTCGTCAGTTGTTGTTTTATCGATATAAATGTGTTCTTAAGTCGTTACTTCGTGAAGAAATATCGTCGAGCTCGATATCCCCTCCTTTTAATTAAGAGCCTGTCACTCATTTTTTAAAACCATGAATTAGCCAAAACAACCAATCACACAAATAGAAAATGACGCAATCAAAAACTGAAAAAATATGAAACTAACTAACTGCAGGGAGTTTTGGACCAAACTCCCAAAACTTTTGGTTGGGGTCATTTGGCAGCACTGGGCTCGTTGCCTCCTACTCAACTTGATATCAGTTTGTTCATGTTTATCTCTGTTCCTTGATCCTTTCCTCTGGTCCGCTTTTGTATTTTTTCTCTACGGTATTTCTATCCCCCTTCGTCGTTACTTGGGCTGTGGTCTACCTAGTCCATTTTTCTACTTATTGAGCATGCCTGAAGTAAAACGCTTTATATCTATTTAATCCATCTATTTATGTCCCTCCCTTTCACTCTTACATTTTCAGGGGATTTTTTGGGGGGAATTTCCTTTTTTAGGGGTATTTCGGTTTTTTTTTTTTCAGCACTGCAGGGGGTTTTGGTTGGAGTCATTTGGCAACACTGGGTGCCACCCACCTCCCTCTTTAATATCGTCTGCATCCGCATTTAAACTTAAAATCGACCTTTCATGAACACGCTGTGAATCAATGTTAACAGAGCGACCATTCATTACCATGGAGAACCCGTTTGGTTTAAATCAGCCCTGAAGACCCTGATTTGGTAAAACAATGATCAACTTATAAGTACCACGTTTAGATTGTTGGTGAGACATAGTTTTTTTTTTTCAATTCGATTTTTGGGTTTCACACATTTTGAAACGTAAACTAACAAAAATTGTGGTGTGGTTAAAAAAGTTTTTTCTTGATCGATAAAAAGGACTATATTACAAAAATGGGATATATTAAACCGGAATTCGATGTAATTGGTCAAAACTGTGTTAGAACATACTTATTTCGTTTAATACTCGTTGTTGTAGGAAAGAGGATTCTAGATTGAGATTTAAAAAATTAAAATTTACACCTGGTTTCAACATTTTCACCCTTAAAAATGAGATCTATTAAGGATTCGATCGGGTCAAACGGCCCAATGCGGCTAATGCGCGTAAATGGCTTTTCTCAGGATTGAGATTGTCTCGGACTATAAAACCCGCATCAAAAATGCATTAAGTCCCCGAGCGAGTTTCGAGACGAATTTAGTGGGAGATTTTTATAGGAAGGTCGAGGAGGAAAAGCAACGGGAAAGTTTAGTTGGGGCCATTACGACGAATCGGTTACGACGAAATGCATTTCATGGAAAGGAAATGGCGTTTACAGTAGTTCCATCTCGGATTTAAAGCAAAGATGGGCATTGAACGGTGCAGTGATCCAAAATTACATACAGAGTAAAGAAAAGTGATGTACTTATTACAGGGAAGTCCCTATGAGGGATATGTGGTCGTAGAACGAATCAAATTATTACACAAAGGTTTATTATTTATACATTATAATACCCCTCCCTCCCTGACCTAAACACACATTACCTATCTAGTTTCCCGCCTCAATATCGTATAGGTATCGTAAAGACAGTTGGATGACTTTGACAAGAATATAATTCAGTTAACACCAACCTTTACCAGTCATGATATAAGAAACAAAAGCTGATATCTAAATACCTACAGTGGTACGATACACTGTATATGGACGCCACCTAGAAATCCTCAAATACAACAACTAAAATTCAACGAGATAAAATAGAACACCTGCCTAAACACATGTAAGTTCACCCAAGTCTTGAAAAACTTGATTTTAATAGAAAATCTTGAGAACAAAATTCCATTGCTATTGTATCACTTATTTCAGAAACGCCCTAACGCCAGGAAATGCAAAATGGACTTTATTGAATTTTTGGCTATTTTAGAAGTAGGCGAATCGTTTAAAGCAGGAACTCCTCAACGAAGAGCCGGTTTTCCTTGGTCTTGAAATGAGCGTCTTTAATGGAAACCCACTAAGCGACAACACATAGGCCTGATATATCTATTGTTCAACGGATTTTTCGCCAAAGATGGATATTTTAAAGTCACTTTAGTAATTTTTTGTTAAAATGTCCTACTTTCCAATAAGATAGTTTTTTATTTGAAGACTGTTCCGTTGTTTTTGTTCATATTTCAGTTTTTCCTCAAGATAATGCAAACAGTGTTCTTTGTCAATTAACAGGAGATTGTTCAGGAACTGCTCAATTTTCATTACTTACCCCTTAAAATGAATTCATTATTCATTTACGAGTTGAAATATGGAAACCAATGTGTGCTTCGAAAGTTTATTGTTGAAATACCGTACGTGCAAATGACAAAACGAAACCCTCCCATTCCCCGAAAACACAGAGCAAAATAGCTCAGTGGTCTGATAGAGCACATTGTCTAAAATTTATCGTAATTTTTGGGGACTTAAAAAACCATATTTAGGGTCGCCGGTATGTTTTTCTTGATTATCTCGAAATGCGGTTCAATTATATCGGGTGATTCGGTCCTCACTATACGATACTATCTACTAGATAGTAGGTATCTAGTAGATACTAGGTAGACGATTTTCAATATGTCAAAGCATGTTCACATTCACATTCGTGTTGACATTCTTTTCTTACTGTCGAAGCTTCAGTCCTTAGGTAGAGTGAACGTAAAGGGTGGAATCATTTGATTAATTGAAGGCAAATCTATCAACAACGAACATAGAAACAAGTGTTATTTCGGAAGTTTTTGATATTCAGATTTTTGAAATTTCATCCCTTCGATTTCACCCTTTAACGTCGAAAGAAATTAATACCGAGAATTCACTCCCAATAAATTTTCCTATTTGACCTCAGGTATATCGTGCTTTGTGTGGTTTTCTATGTTTTTCAGCCTCCTACAATGAATGAAACCATTTCCAACCCGATAAGATCAACCGTTACCAAACATCGGTAACTTTGAATGGAAAATAAATGTGAAAATCAATGTTATTCTCGTCATATTATGTTTCTGATTCTACTATGACTTGAATAGCAGTTTCGTTTTATATTTTTAGTTGCATCTATTCGATAAATTATAGAATTTTCAAATTTTACGTAAAACAAGATTACAGTTAACTGAACGATTTTAAGGACTGAAAAAACAAGAATTGAACACTTTCTTAACAATGTAGACTGGCCTTTAATCTTATCCTATCTTTTGCAAATATTTATATTTATTTTCTCATATTATGGCAAAACTTGGCCGTATTCAAGATATCTTTGAAATTGCTCGATTTTCTTCAAAAGCCGTTAAAAATGACCCAAGATTGGATCTCTGGCTGCATTACGGCAGCTGATCCTTCTGGAATAGTTTCTGAATGCATTAGGTATTGATTTGCCGAAAAATTTAAAGCGGGAAGCCTAAACTAAAAGCTTACGTAAAGTTTTTAATGTCAAGTATCTTCAGAACATATATTTTGATCAAGGGAAATGTTGAAAAATTCGCTTACCTCCCGTGATGTTCTTGAAGATGGGCATTTAGATGGGGAAAAAAGTTCAACTGTCGTCAAACAAGGTGGAACGGAAAACGAGCATTGTGAACCCAAACATGAAATTATCGGTTTTTAGATTCTGCTAGTATACGCGGTCTCGACCTGAACATAATGCATTATGTTATGACAAGTGTTCTATACTCTCCAGCTATTCTAATTCATTGACATTATTGAAAAATAATAATAATTTCTGAGACTTTCGATTCTTTAATTTTCAGGCAACTTTTTGGGAGTCCTGAACCATTTTGTGGCGGACGGTCGGATTTTGTTAATATTCGCATTTTCAATTCTACATAATTTGAAACGTAACGAAAGTTGCGAAGGTTTATTACTAGAAATAGTAAACCAAAATAGTAGAGATATAACCATTTGGTTGTGTATATAGGGTAATATATCGATACCACTGCCATGTATTATGGAATGATTTTCACAACCGTTATATCGATAAA
Source organism: Creontiades dilutus (assembly GCA_031894815.1). Taxonomy (NCBI): domain Eukaryota; kingdom Metazoa; phylum Arthropoda; class Insecta; order Hemiptera; family Miridae; genus Creontiades; species Creontiades dilutus. Next base: position 37,071 of record JAVIWC010008829.1, on the reverse strand, counting down.
AGTATTTTTAATACGCAGAGACACAAGCGTTAACACATTCTGATCTATTTGTCCAACTGATCTATACTTTACTAGAAGGATTAATGTAGGATTTTGTTTTTCTCTTTGAGATGCGAGAGAAGCGAGCATCCAGACCAGCAAACTAGACAGAATACACATCGATTGAAGACATCGGGTTTTTCAATACGGCGGTTTTTCTATATCAGGAAGGGGTCACCTATTCTCGACTTCTACCAACCATTTATCACCATTACCCTCTTTCATGATGCGATTTGGAAGTTATGAAATATCGGAACTTTTTAATTTTTGTTAGGAAAAGAAGTGAATGGGGTTGTAGTGATGAATCGTTACATCTTCAGCATTTTCATTTGATTTCAATGATTCGGAAACATTTTCCGTTGTTCAGTCACAAGTTTAACCTAGATATGCAGTACTATGCTTATTTGTTCAGTTAAAACTACTCTTTTATAAATTCTTTTGTATGATCTGAGTGAGCATTCTTATGTATTCACTAAGGCTTAACACAAGAGAAAAGACATCTCAGATTGATTCGCATAGTAAAGTGCAAGTTAACAGATACAGTTGTGTGCAGCTAACCCACATCGTTAACGAGAGAAAAGAAGGTAATATAGTTCAAACGAGGACTATCGATACTCTGCTTACCCACTAAAATTGTGTCGTTGTCGATTGTGAAGATGTCAAAGGAGCGGAGCCTTTTAGAGGGGAAACGACTGTAAAAACACTTAGGCCGGATCTAGCGGGTTGGGGCTTCCTCCCTGGAGGGAACTAGTCAGCTATCTATCCCACTAAGAAGGTTTTACTGCTATCGTATCAGTCTTAGAGAAGGAATGCTTCCACGAAAAAGGGATTGTCCACGACGTCGTACCGTTCCTCCCCTATGTAGGCCGGGAGTCATTAGAAGCCCGCTTGGAAATTGCCCATTTCCGTTCAAGAAGCCAATATGGGAATGTTGTTAAACCGATGTATGTGGAAGCTATCTGCCTTTGTAAGTGGAAACCGCGGTTTTCCCGTCGTTTCGAGGGAGAATTTTTCAATTTCTAGAAGGGAAAAAACGAGGATTTGGTTTTGGGTGTTTTTTGGCGAGAAAGGCCGATCTCATCGCGTGAGCGGTGAACATCCGAAAACGGGTAAAACGGATGCGGTCAAGGCCAAGGATTCCATCAATGAAAGAGGTAACGTGCGGTGCGCCGGCAATCAAGTTCAACGGGTCATTGTTCCTTCCAGCTCTTTCATTCATCTTTACACTACCACCTGCTCGCTTGATTGTTTTGTGTCATTGTACGTGTTTGTTCTTTAGATATGAGGTTTTTTGGAATCTAACCAATTTACGGAGAAAGACCCCGGGAAAAAAGGGCACCGGAAGAAGTTCCCCGTTAGTCAAGTGAAGCGTCACTAGCCAGTATAAAGGTAGATACATAATGTATAACTTTATATAAAGATACGTAATAATCCTGAGCTCAAGTTAAGGTGTTCCGCATTAGCAGATTTGAAAAAGTTGATTCACGTTGATTTCAATATGATATTCAATATGATTTGAAGTTGTAGTATTCAGATTAGGAACTCACCACCTTGAAACCACACTTGGACAAAGTTAAATCGGCGATGATTACGATTTTAATAGATTAAACTAGTTTAATAGATTAAACTAATAAAGATTGTAATAAAAATCGGCTTCATGAATTCGAATCAAATAATATTAAATATTATTAATACAATTTTCTAAATTTTAGAAAATGGAGCCTTTGAAGTGGCTATAGCAAAAATGTAGAGTGATCAGATGCATTTTCACTTTCCAAACGGAGTGGAAAGTTATAATCATTTAATAAATAGTGCCGAACATCAATTGAACATCTTAACCCGTTAGCGGATTTTACTTTCCTAACAAAGTGGAAAGTTATGTTCACATACAAAATTCCCATTTGGTGCGGGGCTTTATTTTGCTTTCCTTACGATAAGGAAATTTCAGTTGGCTTCAACCTTTCTGGTTTATTATTCAATAATAAACCATTGTAATCGCTCTTGAAAAAAAATTCTAACCCCCCCCCCCCTCTGAAAATTTCATGGTTTACGTTTCAAAGAATCCAAATCTGCAAATAAACATAGTTCCGTCCGTCCGCCGTACGCACGATTTCTCCCAAACGGCTGGAGCAAATTATCTGAAATTTTCAGGAAAAATCAATATTGGTCCGACAACGCCTCAATTCTTTAGCCAGCACTCTCACTTAATTTAAAAAGCCCTTTAAGGGTTGTCAAAGTTTTTTAAAATCCCTAAAAACCTCAAAAAAAGTCAAGGCGGCCTAAATTTGGATTTTTTTTTTTAAAGAACTTTCCATGAGGAATTGCGTTATTTTGGTTTATTATTGTTTTGTTTTATTTGCAGTAACCTAGTGATGTAGTGAACGTGGATACTGGAGTGAACTCCTAAAAGGGTTTATAGCCGCTACACGGGTTACAGTATTCTGATAACCATAAAAAAACGCTGCAAATTCTTTCACTGGGGTTAATTATTCATTTGGCTTGCGTTCATGATTTGAATTTCTACTAAGTTTTGGAGTGTGCGTGTTTCACAGGTGATAGAGCGATTTGGTATTGAATTTCAGGAGATATGCATAGAGCACGTAAATCTGTTCTCAACCATAATACCTATTTGGATTGTTCAGTTGATCATGTTCGTGTGCCTCCTGAAATTCAATAATCGCTCTATCACCTGTGAAACAAGCTCACTCCAAAGCTTAGTAGAAATTCAAATCATGAACACAACCCAATTGAATAATAAACCCCCGTGAAAGAATTTGCAGCGTTTTTCCTACTAGTACCGAAATCCCAGTTGCTGACAGGTTTGGCATTGTAACATCGTCTAAATATGATTAAACAGTGCAATCGGGTCTTGTAATGCTGTGAAATTGATTCGTAATCAGTCATTTTCCTCATGTCTGGATTGTTCCATACACGGAAGTCCTGGTATTGACTAACAGGGGCCCTCTATTGGCGAAGATTTGTTTCAGAGTGACGTCGAGAACAAAGGATCAATGTTAAAACACAAACTGGATACCTTTCTCCTCGTTAACAAATCTAAAAGGTTCCAACACTCGTAGACAAAAAACAAACAGATGCCAATTTAGACCTTAAGAATTATTCTTCCAAATGCAACTTGAAGCTCTTTGATTGCCAAATCATGATTCCCCTAAATTTATCGCTGCTCATGAGCTGTTCGCTCTTGTAGCTGGCTTGACTGGATATGAACAACCAGCTAGTTATACACTATTTGCATAATGCACAAAATGCACAGGTTGCCAACACGAGTGTGCAAGATGATTTCATGATATCCTCCCACGGCAAATGTATGAGTTTCATTGCAATGACGTCCACAAAACATTGCTGAGGAATTTTCTTTGATTAGGCCACATTCACCCAAATCGATAAACTGTATTTCTGAAATATTAATGTTATAAATGTATGCCCATAAACAGGGTTTCCAAAAAGACATTCCCCGTTCGATTCTTTCGATTCGAGGTCCTTCTCTTGGTCAAAAAATATGTCCTTAATATACAAAACATGTTTCAAATTTATGAACGAATTCACAATAAACTTCGATCTCATGATCGAATAAAAAGGTTCATCATTGAAAGTGAAAAGAAATTTTGGCAGCTCAAACATGCTCATAGACAAAATCTTTTTTTTTTTTTTTTTTTCAAAATTTACTTGTTTTTTTGCCAAGATTTTTCAATAAGACCTTGTCGCACGTTGCGTGGTGTGCAAGAGCGAAAATGTGTGCTATAGATACATGTGAGGTTTTGTCAGATGGGAACCCTAATTTATTTATTATACCTACCTAGATTCGGATTCTTCACTCAATTTCATGAAATTATTAACCTTCGTCGATTTGATCATACACGAAACTCTACATCCATTATATTTATATGTTTCTTATCTGTAGACGTCCTTACGAACCTTTTTACCTTCATCCATTCAGTATCCCTAAGAGTTAGGATCGTACACAGATAAAACGTTAACATGAACGTGAATCAACGTGTCTCAACACCAAAAACCGTCCTATAAAATGAGACGGTCAAATCAGCTGATATATCCAGAATGACATTTTTTTTTCAATCGAGTTTTTAATCACTGCTGTTATATATTTGCTTACAAGTGAACTGTATTTAGATGCTTCATTTTCCCTTTTTAAATTGTTGCTGTTCTATTCGAAGGTTTCTATGTGTCCGTAAACAGTATATTGTACCTTTGAAGGTATTCTGATATCAGGTTTTGTTTCGTAGAAAGACACTAGTAAAGGTTGGTGTTCACGAACTTACGTTTAAGATGAAGTCATCCGACGGTCTGCGGACTTTTAGAAGTCAAACACAAAATATGGCGACTAAGTGGCTAATTTTGTTCCTGACCGATGTACCGCGCTCTAATATAAATAGAGATATTTTTTAGCATCTATAACCCTATACAAGATATGGAAGATCGAGGTGCCAAGCTGATCTAATGTAGATTAGTGACATACGTAGAAGGGTTATTCTAATACAGAAATAATAAAACTCTGCGCCGTAATTTGCAGAAACACTGCTAATAATGCTACAAAAAAGAATTGGAGTTTGGAAGTTTTCTGCTGGGCCCCAAATTTAAGAAGTAGAAATAATTGGTTTTCACGAAGTTGGGACAGTCTGTGCATGTATCGTGCAAGCGTTGGAATCACGCGAGTGATAAGAAAAATTGCCGTGAACAAATATTAACGTTGTTCTCTCTTTGGTATTTCTCATATTCACCTGAGATTCATCTCCTAACTAGGCGCCGTCTCTCTCGCCTCGTTCGGGAACGAGAAACAAACTTAATCCGGATCATCGCGGAGGTCACGATTTTCCCACAAGAAAACGATTTAATGGTCCACCGACTACGAAGCCCGGAACGAGCTCTGCGACTCCGCAGTGGAAACTTGCCTGTTGTAAATCTTTAGAACTGGTACCAGCCAAAACTATATTCGTTGAATCTAACAATGTTTCGGTGACTGTTTCGCAGTTTCATCTCATCAGACAATGCAGAAGTCCCAGGAGTGAACTCGGTACGCTCCTGAACTTCCTATAAACCCCACTGATCTCCCAGAAATCGAAATCAACATAGCAGTCCCATTCGTAGCGATTTTGGCAAATGCGGCATTTGAGTCGATTACCAAGTTAGATCGGTCATTATTATGCATACAAAGCGGACAGAGAAATGGAGGAAAAACAGACAAGAAACTACGTTGGGACTTGTATATTTCACCAACAAAAACCGCTGCAAATTCTTCCACTGGGGGTCATTATTCAATTGGCTTGCGTTCATGATTTGAATTTCTACTAAGCTTTGGAGTGTGCATGTTTCACAGGTGATAGAGAGATTATTGAATTTCAGTAGATATGCATAGAGCACGTAAATCTGTTCTCAACCAAAATACCTATTTGGATCGTTCAGTTGATCATATTTGTGTGCCTCCTGAAATTCAATAATCACTCCATCACCTGTGAAACACGCACACTCCAAAGCTTAGTAGAAATTCAAATCATGACCGCAAGCCAATTGAATAATAAACCCCAGTGAAAGAATTTGCAGCGTTTTTTTAATGGTTATCAGAATGCTTCAACCCGTGTATCGGCTACAAAGCCTTGTAGGAGTTCACTCCAGTATCCAAATTACTACATCATTACTGCGATGAAAACATAAACAATAATAAACCAACAAAAAAAAAAACGCAAATGTTGGCACCATGAATCGGGCCGTATATCGGGAATGGTTTGAGCTACGAACCTGGGGAAGGGCTCATTCGACTCCTCGTGGAAAGGCCTTCAAAAAGAGTTGAAATTTAGGACGCCTTGACTTTTGTTGAGGTTTTTAGGGATTTTACAAAACTTTGACAACCCTTAAAGGGCACTTTAAATTTAGTGAGAGAGCTGGCTTAGAATTGGGGCGTCGTCAGACCAACATGGATATTTCCTGAAAATTTCAGATCTTTTGCTCCAGCCGTTTGGGAGAAATCTTGCGTACGGCGGACGGACGGAAATATTTTTATTGCAGATTCGGATTCTACACCCTTTGAAACGTAAACCATGAAATTTTCAGGGGGGGGGGGGTTAGAATTTTATTTTTTTTTCAAGAGCGATTAAAATGGTTTATTATTGAATAATAAACCAAAAATGTGTGCGTTGGAAACTTTTAATTTTTGACCGGTGAAACTGATATGAGGGTGTCACCAGCCATACTCGGAACTTTTCATCAAAGTCAAATGAGAGATAATGTTAGCTAAGGTTTGAAACTACCTGAGACGTGAAACAAAAACCGCTAAAATGCTAGCGGGAAATCTGATTTGGGAAAAAACTACTTTTCTTCATTTTCCGGAACTGGAAACAGTGCTCATGATACCTATAGGCAAGGGAGTAGCCAGGGGGCGGTGCTGAAAGGGCTTCAGCACCCCCCCGAAATTCTAAAAAAATACCTTCTCAAAATACCTTAGTTTTGCTGGTTAGTTTACCGAACTATTGAGCGAGGTTATTTGGCGCACGACAAACACGCGTACGGACAATTAGAGCTCTTCTGTGGCTGACGGTCATTTTCGACAATGAAACGAGTAAAAAACTATTTGAGAAATCGAATGAACAATGACAGATTAACTGATCTAGCACTCTTGTCCGTGTTTCACCAGAAGACGTGTTGGATATAATGGCGAATGTGCCGAGGAGGGCTGTTCTCTTGTAGTTTTTCGTGCTATAAAAACTATCTACATTTTACAAGTATCTATGGAACTAATTAGAACATGTAATCAATTATATCATAATACATTTTCTGTTCTAATCAATTAAGCGATAATAAAATTGACATTTGTTGTAATTTTGTCTCATGTTCGCTTTTTTATCCCATGAAACTATTACATCCTTATAACCTTCCTGCCTATTTCAGCACCCCCCAAAATAAAATCCGAGCTACGCCCTTGCCTATAGGTGAACTTAAAAGCTAAAGTTGGATCCATGACCTATGACATATTTCATACAAACTACGAGTATGTACATATGAATATACTTACTTAGTAATTTTCGGGAATATAATAACCTGCTCAATGATAACTCCCTTTCAGAATCCGATGCTCCGCACTTACCGGCTCAAAAGGATCTACTGGATGAAGGGAAGCAGCTGGATGACACTCGACACCGTAAACCTTCTCTCTGCCTCACGTCCCGCATTATCTCTACGACGTGTTAGGGCTACTATCTAATCTGACACCCAACACCTTCCGTTCGGTGAATGCTTCGGTTGTGCTAACTCTGAGCTCGTCATCGCAGCGTCCTCACACAACTATCCCGTTAGTGTGTAAGAGTTTGAAATTTCGGGGAATTTCCAAAAAAGTGACTTCTATTTCAACATGAGAATCGAGAAAGCTTGAAAATGGCTTGCAGGATTGGAGAAAGGTCGAAGATGAAGACCCGAATGCGGAATCTCAAGAAACAGGTATAATCAACAATCCCTCTTGTACACAACGACTGATCGCGAAAAATGATATCAAAAACAAATGATTTGATACTTACAGACCAAAATATAAGTACAAAACCTCAAAATAAAAGAAAAACCATGAACCTAACGGTCTAATTCAGCTTCCCTTCTCTAAATGTATGTGTACAACAACGATTTCCAAGCTTTTCAGATGTGGACCGCTGTTTCAAGTAGTAACGCACGGAAAGCCCCCGATCAATCAATTTCACTATAAATGATTTAAAACTTCTCTTTCCAAGTGCATTTTCTTCATCTAACACCTCAACGAGTCAAGAGATATTAGTTTAATGTTGAAAGTAGCCGGCAAACATTTGGCTTTGTCTACATTTTCAGGATGTTTAAATTGTTCTTGAATATTGTTTTTAGATCTTGTAGTTAGTTGAGTGGGGAGAAATGTATTCCAAAAGTAGCCTTCATTTGATGTCAATTTGATTGTCGGTAAGAAATATCAATTTCAAGCAAACTTGGTTATTTTCCAAGTGTTTAATAGAAAATCTGGGCACTTTCACAGGTCATCGACAAAGAGACGTGAAGAATTCTTGAGAAGAACTCATTCCGAGAGGTAAGTTTGCTTCTGCTAATAAATTTGGATAAATCAAAATGAATGCTTATCTTAGCTATGATGAGATTTGCTCCCTTTATAACATCAAAATGGCCATTATTTGTAATGGGTGAATTTTTACGGATTTGAAACCCATCCCAGCCGATTACCGCTCCATCGCCCAAAATTACTAGCAAATGACACTTCACTCGCCTATGACAGTCAAATTACAGGAAAATCCCTTTTTTGGTTCTTTCTTGACCAGTTTTGGATCATAGCATCTATGCGTGTGAGCTATGCGGGCTGGCTAGAAGTTATTAATAACTAGACGAATCCACGTATGAAGAATTTATTTATGACGTCTACGATAAAATATACTAATATACTAGTATTATACTCGTATACTAATTTTATGGCACTTGCCTTCGGGGGACATTGCCGATTTTGGATCTAAGCACAATCGAACATGAAAAAAACTTAGTTTGAGGAGGGTTCTAAACCATCTTTGCTTTGCAATTACAAAGGCATAATATTAAAAATTATAAACCAAATGACACAGTCATGAGATTTGCTTTACAAAGTCATGCGGTTCGATTCCTTTGCTACTGATAGATAACTGAATATCTCTATTGGAAAACGACGGAACTGAATGTTTGAATGAGTGCATTTCGCAGTGTATTGGAAGAAAGTATGAACTAATGGGCAGTCCAACGGTGGAAGCAAGACCTGCAAAAACTGAGCGGTTTCATCAATTAGATCAGTTAAATCGCTCAGACATGTCATTTCACGTGATAAACTGCGCAGTTGAACTGAGCCACTTTAGAAATAACGAACTAACAGACTGGAGTTTAACGATGTTTCGAGAAAAAAACGGCCCTTCATTTTCGCAACGCGACGATGGAAAAATCCGGATAATTCTCAATGGATCGGTTAGAGGAGGTAGATAGGCGTATATTGCTCTAGCTTCGGGATATTTGCAAAATCCACGTGAATGGACCGAGCAAACATACTGCGCATATTAGGTACTGCCAGGAAGTACGAACATCGTTTTTCGCTCGCCCGAGGTAAAAAAATGTACGGTTTTCAAACATGGGAAAAAACCATCGATGAATAGTTTTTTCTTCAACGCCCCTATGGAGCGATGACATGTAGGGAATTTCTCCCCATATGAGGGGCGTTCTTTTATAATTGAACTAGGGGATGGAAACAACCCAAGCACACGAGAAGAACGCTGCAAATTATCTCACAGAGTATTAGAATAACCCTTCTATCACCGATCTATGTATATCAGACGTAGTCAGTATTTTTAAAAATTTCTTAATGACTTTTTCGTTGTTCAATAAAAAATATTAACAATTGAATTTTCAGAAATGGAAAATTTTGAAAGTCAGACAGTTAAAAACAGGGGTTTTAAGCAATCCTAGACGAAATTGACAAATTCAAAATTGGGCCTAATATAGGAACCGAAACTTAGTTTTTAGTGATTAAATGTAATTTTTTAATGCCAAGATCATTAGTTTTTCATTGTTCAATAAGAAATAAAAACAATTTCATTTTCAGGAACATATAAACAAAGCTTAACTAGTCAGTTAGTAGGAAACAGAACTTGATATCAAAACTTGTAGCTCATACCTTGCACGCCAAGCTGTGGCTCATTCCATATCCTTCAACATGCTTCTTTGGAAATCCCAACATTTACTTCAAACCGTCAAACTAGCATTCGAATTGCAACATTCCAGGTTGATTAGCACAAAAATTGATTTTGGACTCACTCATAGGACCACTATCGCCTTCGCCAGATATCAGACTCCCCAGAACAGGGAGCTTTTTCCAATTTTTTTGGTCAGTTACAAATTATAAACCAAAACAACGTAATCCAAAAGCTCAAAAAACTGTTACAAGTTAGGTATACATAAATTTAAAATTCCTGTCTTAGAAATCCTTTTTACGTAGTTGAATTTTTTATTATGTTCCTACCACATAGTCACACCACATTGAATAAACTTGGCCTCTATCCAGAGATAGGACTACTCTATCAACAATTGTATTCTAGACATGAAAATGAGATTAATTGAAAACACGTACGAGGACTAGGACTGGAGGACGGAGCAGCAATTTGGCTACCAGAAGAATAAAATCACGCACACACACACACACACACACACACACACACACACACACACACACACACACACACACACACACACACACACACACACACACACACACACACACACACACACACAAAACGTACTTACATACCTACATACATATATATAGTTAGGAAAAAAAATGAAATCAGATTAGTTTGGCAAAATCAATTTGAATTTTTGGCATACTATCAAATTGAAGATTTTGGCAAATTAATTTGAACCTTTGGCACGAATCAATTCTAATATTTTTGGCATCTCAATTTAAACTTTCGGCGACTCAATTTCTACTTCTGGCTTCCATACCACTTCGAGCTTTTGGCATATCAATTTATACTTTTCACAAATCCCAACTAACCCAACATTCCACCCCATATAATGATCAATAAATGTTTTTTCTCTCTTTCATTGAAAACTATCGCATTGTAGGTCGATTAGGAAAGACTTCACGTTACCGAAACGAATAATGCATAACCACCGATCGAAAATTAACGATGTAAAACGAAACACCTACGCTTCACTGCTGCTCAATTACATTAAAAAGGTGATAATCAACTCGATTTCAAAATGAACCCTTGTAAAGATAATGACATTTAAATTAGGTATATCAGTGGATTCAATTTCCTCAGTTTATTAGGCGATTATTTCGATGTTTATATACAGTAACATTCACATTCGTGTTAACGTTTCTTTTTCCCCAGTCAAAGTTAGGTACTTCACAGCTGTCCTAGCGGGCTCATCAGGTTCATTGAAGTCTATAATTGAAAAACGATTGTTTTTCTTACAGGATGTATATCAGCCTCAGACCTGACTGAACCTTGAATTTAGCTCTAACTCCAACTAAAACCCCTTAAGAAGTTGAAATATTAAATGTCTTAATAAATTTTATTGTCGCCACAATCACAATTCATGCAATAACCCCTCCCCACAGCAATGACTGTAATCGCGGTTTTATTATAGATAATTCTGATTATTTGGTATGTTATATCGGTTGAATCGATCGTCCCAGTTTATTAGGCGATTTTTAAGGTGTTTTTACGATGTTGCTGTTATTTTTCCCAGTCAAAGTTCCGTCAAGTTCGAGTGAGCTCATTTGGTTTATTGGAGTCTGCAAATGAAAAACGATCATTGTTGTTCTTACAGTAGGTATATCAGCTCCAGACCTGAGAGAACCTAGGATTTGGCACTAACTCCACCTTAAATTCTCAAGACGTTGAGACATTTATTCTCTTCACTATCACAATTACTTGCAATAAAACCTCGATTGCAATGATGGCAATGACTGCAATCATAGTTTAATTATAGATAATTTCAATTATTTGGTATGTCATATCGGTTGATTCTATCCTTCCAGATTATTAATCGATTCTTCGTCCCAGTCAAAGTTCCGTCAAAGCCGTCCGAGTGGGCTCATTCTGTTTATTGAAGTCTGAAAATAAAAAACTACAATTGATGTTCTCCCAATAGGTATATAAGCCACAGATTTGAGGAAACCTAAAATTCTGCCGTTACTTACCTAAAATCTCTTAAGAACTTGAGATATTTTTCTCGTCTGATTACAATTGAATCGCTCATTTCAGAAACCCCATTAAGTCCAGTTTTTCAAATGTTGAGATGATCAAGAAAAACTTACCAGTGACCATAAATATAGTATATTTAAGTCCTCCAAAAATTACTATAAATACAATACTAGACTAAGTGCTCTATCAGACCACAGAGCTATTTTTCCTCTATTTTTAGGGGGAGGGGAGGAGAGGTCGTTTTTTCATTTTAAATACGGGGTTTCTTTCGAAGCACACATTGGTTTTTACTTTTTCGACTCGTAAATAAATAATGAATTAATTTAAAGGGGTAAGTAATGAAAAACAAGCAGTTCCTGAACATATAAACGTAGTTAATTGATAAAGAACACTGTTTGAACAACGTTAAGGACAAACCATCTCTCAGGTTTGAACTGAGAACAATTCTTTTAACCCCGAGCAAAAACAAATGAACAGAATTCAAACAAAAAGCTAATTAAGTCATAAAGTAACAAATTTGAATGTAAACTACTGAAGTGACTTTAAAGTATCTACCTTTGACGATAAATCGTTGAACTGAAGGTTCATCAGGCCCCTATGTGCTTTTGCTTAGCGTTTTTCTATAATGCACGCTTATTTCAAAACCAAGAAAAACTGGCAAGGAGGGCTCGCCGTTGCGGAGTTCCTGTTCTAAATTATGCGCCTGCCTCTAAAATACCCGAAAATCCAGTAATTGCAATGATTGCGATCGTGGTTTTAGTATAGGCAATTCTGATTATTTGGTATGTTACAAAGGTTTATCGCTAAACCGAAAAAAGGATCTCAGGTGGAGGAACGGTCTTGAACTTGGGCGAGAGAAGGGCAAATCAGTTTCTAGGCATCGCTTCGCCCAACACATAGCGATCCACATCTATTTGGTCCAGTTTGCCCTCGGTCCAGTTTTTCACGTTTCGAAAGGTCGTAATATCCGGGGCCCCGTTAGAACGATCACCGGAGCAATCAGTTATGCATAGGACGGACCCCGAAAATAAAAAGTTTCGGGGAGGGCCCTCACTAGAATTATCGAGCGTTATCTTCGTGGGATCGGCGGAGTCTTCCTGCGCGCAGCGGTCAGGCTGCAAGGGAGCGGATCTCTATGCCGCATACGGTGGGTTACCTGTACAGCATGCAAGCGTATCAGACAACGTCATCTCGTTGGACGATATAGAAATATTGCAATTTCCCCATTTCTCTCGATGAAACTCACCTCATAATTGTTTTTACATAACTGGCTGGTTCATAGACCAGCCACAAACTGAACACTGGCTCTAACATCTGCCGAGATTCTCGCCATTACTGAAGAGTTTTTGGAAGAGCAGAATGTACCATCAACAGATACATTCATCAATTCGCGCGGATCAATCAGCAATCATTCAAGACATCTCATAAATTTGTCCACATCATCTCTGGACTCATTGTAGAACTTGTCGGAGTTGGTCGATTGAGTATATAAAGCAGCAGCGTCGTATGGAGGCGGCAAACGTATGATGAACTGGTATACAGGGTGTCCGAGAAAGATACGCCCGAACCTCAGGAGTCGACACTGCAATTGATTTTCAACGAAAAATGTCTCGCAGAGTTGAAGTAAATGTCTAACTAAAATTACTATAGCTCAGGATTTTCACCCGTTTCTGTAAAGAAAAATCAACGCAGTTTTCAGGAAAAACATCTTCAATATTTCTGTTACGGATGGATATGGTTAGTTGGCCCTTCCCGTTTCTTGAATCCATCGCCTTGGGAAATGAATCAGACGTTTTCAAGCGTCTGTGTCATCCCCTGAGCGTGGCGGAGCCTTATATCCGCATTCTGCTCATTGGAAGGGGTAACTGAACCTTGGTTGGATGAGTTGGGAGCATTTCGGGAACTTTGGTTTGGTTTCCATGTCAACCCCTCTCTACCTCTTGCTCTTAAACTATTCCTATTCCTACTAAGTCTTCATGACGACACTCTCGTCCCTCAGCCATCAACCGCCATCTCGATTCTATATTTCAAAGTGCACTTTTTTCTGGTGTTTTCCAGCCACGGATTCGTGGAAATCAGATGCGCGTATCTGCCCAAGAACCATTTTCTTCTACTCGCCAAATTCAAAATTCGGAAAAATATGTTCGCCCTAACTTTGTACGTTCTCCAGAAAAATGTTCATTATGCGGACAAAATGTTCAAGACCAAGACTGTACGTAGTCCAAATGTATGTACATTACGAGGTATTACTGTAATCTCGTTTGAAATATGGTAAATACTATTCGCAGTTGTACACCGCTGGTAAAAGTTTATAGTTGTTGAAAAGTGAAACTTGCTGCGAGGAAAAGTTATTTCTTGGAAGACGAGGACTGTCGGGAGAGAAAAAAGTAGTCGCTGAAAGGTGGGTGTCCCGAGGACACACCTGTGCAACGTCGGGTATCAACTGAGTTTAGGCTCCTCCTGCCATTGATAACGACCCCCTCGAGCGGCACGTTCGCTCGCTTAGACTCGGTCGGTAACATTTCCACCGCTCTGATTTATTTTCACTCCACTAACCCGGATTTCAGAGTTGAAAGATGAGCCTCAAGTTTCCATTCGAACGTGACAGGGTTTCGTCTCCGATGATGGAGGTAGAGCTAACCACTTTTTTCAAGATATTGGTCTCACCGAGAACGTTTGGTGTGCGGGTTAGATGTTACAACAATACCTTCGACAAATGGAATCGGGATCAGAGGAATAGACCGTGAAAAAACGGCCCTTATGGGAATTAACGTTTGGGTATTTACAGGGTGTCAAGCGTATGACCCGAAAAACTTCGCACACGCGTTCTAAAACTAATTTCCAACAAAAAGTGCCTCTTAGAGTTTTTTTTAGAGACTTCGTTTTCGAGTTATATAACTTTTAAGATTTTGGTTTATCATTCAATAATAAACCATTGTAATCGCTCTTGAAAAAAAAAAAAAAAAAAAAAAAATCTAACCCCCCACTGAAAATTTCATGGTTTACGTTTCAAAGGGTGTAGAATCCGAATCTGCAATACAATTTTTCCGTCCGTCCGCCGTACGCCGCTCGCACGATTTCTCCCAAACGGCTGGAGCAAAATATCTGAAATTCTTCAGACCGCCTCAATTCTTTAGCCAGCTCTCTCACTTAATTTAAAGTGCCCTTTAAGGGTTGTCAAAGTTTTGTAAAATCCCTAAAAACCTCAAAAAAAGTCAAGGCGGCCTAAATTTGGACTCTTTTTTAAGAACTTTCCATGAGGAATGGAATGAGCCCCTCCCCAGGCCGGTCTCTAGCTCAAACCATTCCCGATGTGTGGCCCGATTTATGCTGCCAACATTTGCATCCACGTTCACTACATCACTAGGTTACTGCAATCAAAACAAAAACTACGGCGTGTTTTTTTTTTCTTTTTTTTTTAAATCGCAGTAACCTAGTGATGTAGTGAATGTGGATACTGGAGTGAACTCCTAAAAGGGTTATAGCCGATACGTGGGTTGGACCATTCTGATATGCATGCTCCGTCTTACGAAATTTAAAATTTTCAAATAGAATATTTTTCCATTGTAATCGCTCTTGAAAAAAACGCTGCAAATTCTTTCACTGGGGTTTATTATTCACCGATTCATGATTTGAATTTATAGTAAGCTTTGTACTGTGCGTGTTTCACAGGTGATAGAGCGATTATTAATGAATTACTAATGAATTTCAGGAGGCACACAAATATGATCAACCGATCAATCCAAATAGGTATTTTTGTTGAGAACTGATTAAAGTGCTCTATGCATATTTGTTGAAATTCAATAGTCGCTCTATCACCTGTGAAACACGCACACTCCTAAGCTTAGTAGAAATTCAAATCATGAATGCTAGCCTAATGAATGAAATTGGATAATAAACCCTAGTGAAAGAATTTGCAGCGTTTTTGACCTTACGTCACTAAAACGGCCGTAACTCCGGCGTTTTCGAAGTATTTGCAAACCTTAGGGTACCGTTGGAAAGAGCATTGAATTTCCCATGGTCTCACCCTTAAACAGTGATATTTAAAAAGGAACTGAAGGGTTAAAAGCTAGCCTGAAAAGTAAATTTTGTCAAATTCTGAAAAAACACTTGTTTTAATAGCTCATTAGTCTTTCTTAATTTTTATGATACGTTCAAACCTGTAAGCTTAAAAAATGCGATACGATGTTTTCATCAACGATGAAGAGGAAATCATTACAAACAACGGGATCAAACCTCACGGCATCCGCAAGAACGGGAGACATTGAATAGTTGGTTTTCATCAATTCATTCCGCGGATGCCCTCACTCAAACATAAATTTCTCAAGTAATGCCGTTGACATGATACATTCTACACGCAGAAATAGATAACAAGTTTTTGTTATGCAGGTTTTTTTTTTAAACCTCAAATGTGCTTCAAAACACGTTTTTTTGCGTAAAATCTCAATTTTTTTCCCAAAAGAATTCCCTCTAAATAATAAGAACTAATCAGACCATTGGAAAGCTGAGGCTTTGGAGATTTTTTTAGGCTTACAGGCTTGAACGTATTATAAAAATTGAAAGAGACTAATGAACCATTAAAAAAAGTGTTTTTTTTTTAAATTTGACAAAATTTACTTTTTAACCTGTTAGTTCCCTTTAAAATATCACCGTTAAAAGCTGAGACAATGGGAAATTCAATGCTCTTTCCAACGGCATCCTTAGGTTTGCAAATACTTCGAAAATGCCTGAGTTATAGCAGTTTTAGTGACCTAAGGTCGAAAACACGAAAAAAAACGAGATCGGACCACAAGAACTTCAAAAAGAGGTATGTTGGACTCACCGTTCTCCTATAGGCAACATAAAGTTCCATTTAACCAATTTTAACTCACACCAGTATTGTATCTGATGATCCGTTGATGAATTACGATATTCCCAATTCCAGGATCTAAGGTGTCCTAGATCGTAGGATACAACATTCCCCATTAACCTGGAAGAGTATAGGCTGTACAAACTACCGTGTGTATACCATTAGGATTACCTCAATCGCATTAAGCAATCGTCGTGAGTTCAGGCAATCTGCATAATCTTTCCAGGCGCTAAAAGCTAAATATTCAGCGAAGACAGCTCCTAAGGTTTCGCAGAACTTGAAAAGCAAATAGGCTCATTCCTTTGTCACTTCCTCAAGTGGAACTTCCCTAGCAGGCAGTTATGAATCTTCCCTCAGAGCCCCAGCGGAGGTGAGACATGGATGGGACAGAAGTGGGACAATGAGAATAGAGTGGGACAATTGGACAGGGCTGGAACAAATGGGACGGAAACAGTTCAGCCGCTCGCTCGTAAAACGGAAAATGCGAGGTGACTTAGATCAATCCCAGCAACACTTTACACCCTTCTGGAAAGAACGCACTTTCATTAGCGTTGAAAATTTATTTATTTATACAACGGTACAAACCAGCCAAACACATAACATCATTTTCCGTGAGAAATCGTTCAAATTACTACAGACAGAATAATAAACATTCTACGTAAACCACCACGTATATTAGACGTAGTTGAAGAAACCAAATCTTAACTCGGCACTTTCATACCTCTTACCTCTTACCTCATGGGGCTCTTGAAATTTCATCTTCTTAGATCGATTGGGAAAGAAATTTGCCACAATATTCCTTCTCTTGGTCAAAACATATCCTTATTATGCCAAAAAATGTTTAACGTTCAATAACGAATTCTCAATAAACGTTGTTCTCATGGTCTATTCCAAGGTTCGTAATTGAAATAGAACAGAAAATTTGGCCGCCCAAATGTGGTCTGTGTTTCAAATTCGACCCAAAACTTCTGACGAATTGGAATCAACATGGAATTTCTTCGACAAATGATCCACTACTAGAATTTTGGAGTACACATGTAAAACATCCTTTCTATCAAAAAGCTTCTATTAATGGTGCTTTCGGGATGATAGTGTAATGGGATCATTAGATCGTTTTTCCTCCAATATCCGGATTTGGTCAAGGAACACCAGAACCTGAGAGATTGGGAGTGAGACGATTGAACGTTTGCAAATGGAAAAACTGAAGTATCAAGTTGAGAAAACACTGAAATTTGTTGGAGACCATTTACAGTTTAACCTGCATGTTCATTACTTTAGAATTGTTACTATGATTTCATATCCCCACATGCGTAGCTGCTACTAATAATAACATCTTGTTGAGATTAGTATGGGATTATTCGACCGTTCTTCCCGAAATACCCTCCAAATTTTAGAAAGAGTGAACTACTGTAATCTGGGAAAATTGTGCTGAGAGGATTTCAGTTGCTTTTGCAGACTTATGTTGAGAGGGATGAAACTAAAAGGGGACCCTTTTGATCTACAGCCCAATGCCCGCATTCCTGAATATTTCATCAAAATCATATGGAAACTGCCGAAGTTGGGCTTCTTACAAGAATCTGCGGACCTACGTTACACTGACGCGAATCGAAAACCGTTCAGAATGGTCTAAAATGCGTGATGATAGTGGAAAATTTGATTTCGAAGAAAACAAAATTTGTTTTTGACGATAGGAATCTGTAATTAAATATCTATGACAAAACTAATTGGTTCTAAAGGTGATAGTTTCATTTCATTTCAATAATACGTACAAATATTTATTTAACTATTAAATTTTTTCCAAGATGTTTCTGTTAATCAGTCCGGACTGTTCAAACACGTCTCAAAACTACTCTATTTCAGTCAAAACATAAAATCAAACCCAATATCAGAAGGTATTGCTAAAACAAATAGTTTCGAAAATGTAGGAAGAAAGTTATTTTTTTATGTTAATGACTACCTATACAACTTTGTTATCCGTTTTATAACCCACATGTTTCGAAATGAGAGATAAAAGTTTTTCTCGGTAAGAATGAACTTGATTTTTCCAAATCCAATCTCTAATCTTCTCCATAAATCAACAGTAATTTACGGTCTCGGCTTCAATACCATGAGATACTATGACTTTATACCATGGCATGTTAGTTACGACTCAAGTCGTTTACACTGTAAACTTTACACTTTAAAATGCAGGATCCACTGAAGAAACCTCAAATTCCCCAGAGCTACTCTAGTTGACTGAAAGATCATAAATTGATTTCCGAATGCACCACCCTCCCACGCTAATTTGAGACACACACCATACCTGCTACATGCCAGATATCTTGTACGGGAATGAGCAATGAATGATCGATGCCAACTCAATCTACTAGCAATTTTTGGAACTAAACGGCTCTAGCAACAGTATAGCTCTAAGCTTTTCTCTACACATAGTTTGAATCGGAATCAGAAGGAATAAATACAAATGAGTTGAGACTCTATCCCGTTTCAAATGGAATGGAACGTCAACAAACGTTTTGAAGCAAATTCGGAATCCACATGAAATTTCATTGACTAATGATCTATGACTCGAATTTCGGAGTAGGTACAACGTGCATAAAGTTCCTACCAGCAGAAAGCATTTAATAACAATACTATCTTGATTTAAATGATTTAAATGGGATCGCTAGACTGTTCTTTCGCGAGTACTTTCCAAATTTGACCAACGTAGAACTACTACACCCAGAGAAACTGATGCTGAAAGGATTTAATTTGGCAAATGCGTAGACTGATGAATTAAGTTGTGAATTAAACTCGTAGGGGGCTGTTTACTGTCTAACGCGCACATTTCTTGAAAATTTAATCAAAATTGTACGAAAACTATATGAATAAAGCTTGTTAGAAACACCTCCGGCCACACAATAAGTAGACAAACTCTCACATAATTCTCTAAACGATAACTGAATGTTCTACAACGCATGTTCTTAATGTTGTATAACGCATAAAGCGAAAGAACCTATTGATTTTCAAGAAAAGAAAGCAAATTTTTCATCTTTATGAATGTGGAAACAAAGCATACAGTAGGTAGACTCGAAAGCAAATGGACTAAATCCAAATGAATCAAAAATCCAGTTCCAGTATCGAATGAAATGGGGCGTTAACGCGTTCGCTCCTCACCACACAATCGGGGACCTTGTGTCGGCAGAATCCACGTACGTAACGCACAATCGATCTCGTCTTGCCGGAAGTCCCTTTATTTCCACAGCATCCGGGGAGTCGTCCGGATTTTCATGCGAACACCTGCGGACGTCCGATGGATCTTCCATTCACTGCTGAACCCATATCACCCTCCGACGTTGCCCTTTCAATATACTGTGGGTTAGGAGCTTAAGAGGGATTCGGACTGGTTACTCACCCAACCGATTTCTCAAGCGAGCAAATATAACGGTATGCTTTTCTGTTCTTCTACCAGAAGGCGTTTGCTCATCAACAAGATCAAGCGAGAATAGAAATGAACCATTTTTGGTAATTTTGAAACACATATACCGAAAACCAAATAAGACATAGGTAGAACCAGTAGTCATTGGCTAACTCAATTTTCCTGCCAACTCGCGTCGGTCGCTTTCCCAGGAAATTTCAGAGTAGCTGCGGTTTAGGTTCAATACAGGGAACAGCTTCTCCCTTCTCTTTGCTGGATGCTTCTCGAACTATCCTTTATCAGGCTTTAGTTTTTCCAATCCTGGAATATATCGTTTCTCTACACTATTGGTGTAACGTCAACCAACTGAAGCAAGTCCAGGACGCAATTGCTTTGATAAGTTGCATCAAAAGCTGCACCTCCCCTCCTGAACCCTCTTCAGCATTATTTCATCTGCAGTTGTTGCTAATTCATTATATTTAGGAAGTGGAACGGGTCCAACTCCTTATCCACTAGATCAAATTAAGCTGAACATGTTAAGAGCTGTCAAGAATCTCCCACTCACTTCTTTCCAGACTGGTTACTAGAACAACCGATTCCTTAAAGTCAGAAAAATATAAGAGTCAGCATCTTTGATCTTTCCGTACGACTTTTCCCCTTCAACAAAGAGCAGCATCTAGAGCAGCTAGAGTGCAGATGCATATTAATTTTTACAGTTGCATGCATGCAGTCAATCAACAAACAAGAATCCAGCAATACAGAGAAACAGCAGTCGTTGGCTACGTCAATGAGTAGTAAACATTTTACTTCATTAGCATGTGAATCCAAATCTGGTATCGACAAAGGATAGAATGAATGGGTACCTATTCATTGGGAACTACGACTATCTCTTCCTTCGTCAATAACACCTATAATTACTTAGTAATTACTTCTTGACAGCATGCATTTCTTCTCTTTCGGCTGATTCAAGTTGACATCTTATCTTCTCAGACCATGTACCTCTCGACCATACTGACCCAAGTTATTAGGATTCTGAGCAGCATAAACCGAAATTCAAGGGATTTGACAGTTCACCGATAATGGTTACCCTTTATTAAGCTTTAGTTCTTCCAACCCTGGAATACTCGTCAACAATCTGACTTCATTATTGATGTAACATCAACCAACTTGAGAGCGTCCAGCACAAATTCTTCTGGCATCAAATGCACTTATCACCTCAGGAGTCTTCTTCCCATATTCACGTAGTGTTTCATCCGCAATTAGTACTTTATCCTTCTCATGTCGCAAAACGGATCATATTCATAACCCATATGGGAAAAGGTCACGGACGTGCGAGACCAAAATACACTTGTGTCTGCTCACCAGGTTCAGAGCCCATAGATCAATTTCAGTTTTGTGCAACCGTTGAAAATTGACAGATGCACGCATTGTGATGGTTACTTTTAAAGGTGAAGAACCTCGGACTGCAGTTAGGTAACTAAACGCCGCAACTCCCGATCTTGTGAACTTGCCAGAAATCGTGAGGGCAGCGGATGAGGGGGGTCAAGGAGAAATCGGTTGACCGCCCACGCACAGGTCCGCGAGCCTCCGAGATCTGATTTTCTTCAAATAATAACAAGCTATCGGTTGTTGCAAGGAAAAGAAATAAAAGTTCAACCGCGATCTCGGTAAGCTTTCGAAAAAGGAACCGAAAGTGAGGAGTTAGCGATCTGCCCTTTCCACTGGACTAGTCGATTTCCTCGATTACATAAATAAAACTTCCGACTCCTCCATAAAGATAAGAATGCAGAAGGATTACCAGAACTGCCACGTTCGCGTCTGCGCAGCAGCTACTAAGGAAGGTATCGCGTTGAAGTTAGTATGAGATTATCGGGCAGTTTTCAACGAATATCCTAAAAGTTTGAGCTCGATCAGACCACCAAAACCGGTACAAATGGTGCTTGGTGGTTTGGTGGAGCTAGGGCAGACTGATACATTGATTTCTGAGAAGAGAAACCCACAGAAAACCATCTACAGCTTGATTCGAATGAAAATTGGACAAATATGGCATATTACGACAGTCTGTTACATGGATAGATTCACTCACGGACAAACACGAAACGAAAGTTGTTCAGAATGGACCAAAAACTCAAAATGCTGGTTAAAATTTTGATTTTGGAGGAAAAATGTTCTTCGAAAGTTAACATAGGGCTCCCACTACCTTCAGTTAGACTCGGGAGCAAAATTTGAGAGAGGTACATGAAAAGTTTAATATTTTATTGAAATCTTCTCTCTCTATTGCTATTTTACTAGAAATCAGTAAGCTATGTGAAACATGCTATGCGAGGAACCATTTCTATTTATACGGTATTGAGTTTTGTTAAACTTCTTTCATTTTCAATCACTGCTTCCTTGCTGAAGACGATCCATAGGGTAGAACTCACACTTCCCTTGGGCAAATGACAAGTGCTACGTTTGCAGCTGTTTCGTCGAGTCCCTATCGCAACACTTGTTTGAATACGAATAAGTGAGTAGCTGTTCTTGTACGACCGGCTTTGGAGTATCAGAACCTTAGAAACAACCAGCCGATAACATCCAACTTCCGAAAGCAATAAATCGTAGCATGACTTTTGTCCACCTAGTTCCTTCATTTTTCCCTTTCGTGGGACGTAATTGAATATGTGCCTTTTGTTTGACCTTGCAATTTTGGCAGGTAATGGTGGCATCAAAATGCCACACCTTAGGGACAACCAACCGATAACATCAAACTTCCGAAAGCAATCGACTTTCGTCAATTGCAATATGACTTTTGTCCACCTAGTTCCTTCATTTTGCCCTTCGTGGGACGTAATTCTAGGACAAATATCTGCCTTTTGAGTGACCTTGCAATTTTGGCAGGTAAGGAAGATATCAAAATGCCTCATCTTAGGAACAACCAACCGATAACATCAAACTTCCGAAAGCAATCGACTTTCGTCAATTGCAATATGACTTTTGTCCACATAGTTCCTTCATTTTGCCCTTTGTGGGACGTAATTCTAGGACAAATATCTGCCTTTTGAGTGACCTTGCAATTTTGGCAGGTAATGGAGGTATCGAAATACCTCATCTTGAGAAGAACCAACCGATAACATCAAACTTCCGAAAGCAATCGACTTTCGTCAATTGCAATATGACTTTTGTCCACCTAGTTCCTTCATTTTGCCCTTCGTGGGACGTAATTCTAGGACAAATATCTGCCTTTTGAGTGACCTTGCAATTTTGGCAGGTAAGGAAGGTATCAAAATGCCTCATCTTAGGAACAACCAACCGATAACATCAACCTTACGAAAGCAATCAATTGCAATATGACTTTTGTCCATCTAGTTCCTTCATTTTGCCCTTCGTGGGACGTAATTTCAGGATAAATTTGTTCTTTTTGAGAGACCTCGCAATTTCGGCAGTTAATGAAGTTACCAAGAATGAAGCAGTAGCCCACGACCAAGGGCTCAAAAGTGGTGTGAGTAGGTTCGTTCGAAAAACGAGGGTGCAGTCCAATATCTGTCGACAGTCCGCGGCCTTTTACATTACGATTCATATTGATGGGTGACAGCAAGGCATGCAAAGGATCACAGAAGGCTGTGATTGTGAACTTTCGTTCTAAATCCGGATTGTAATCTCTCGGAAAATGAAAATTTCGTTATTTTCTCCTCTTATTTGATGAGAGAAAGAACAGAAATGAGCTCAATTATGAGAAACTTTTCATTAAATCATTGAAGGGGATTTCAAAAACGTGATCCGCGAAAGGCGACTGAAGGATCGCATGATCTAACCCGCAGAGATGCAACTCAAAATGTGAGAGCCGGCGGGAGACTAGCTGAGTAAAAGCTTCAAGTAAAAGGTAATTGGGCTGGAGCTCGTGACGATGACACTGCACTTTCCCGCCACAATAGTCCGCGCGAGCCGACAAAAAGTGGTATCGTCGGGCCCCACGTCTAACGACAGTGAAATACGATTACAATTTACTATAACACCACCGGTGAAAGCGGCTCAATCGTAATAATCATTAATAATTGAGACCCTCAAAACCACAAGGGCGAACTTGAGAAAAGTTGATATTTTAGCGTAGAATACGCTTTAGCCATGGACTAACTAGCCAAAAAAGGAACGCTTGAGCGTAACGAAATGTGACACGGAAAAGTCTAGAACGTTCCGCGGCTGCTTTAGAAACAGATCATATGATCATAAAACACCGATAATTGATGTTTATAAGCACATTGGGTAACTAAAGGCGATCACCAAGCAACAACTTGCATATTTACATCCGTGTGTAGTAGTTGCGACAAACCCGTTTGAAGTGAGTAATTTTATTTATGTAAATCGGAGTTTCAGTCGTTCGCGAATCGTCCTTCGGTGATGTTCTCCTGCCCCGGTCCGTATACTAACGGATTTTAAAGGATTTATTAGTAACCTGTTACGTATTTTGTACTGCTAATAAACAAGAGACACATAATTTTGTAAAGTCTTGAAAATTTCAACTGATCATAATTTTTTTTCCAACTAATTCTCAGATAATTAGTCCTTTAACATCGTTAGTGTACGTTACTTAAACGCTAATACACGTTTCATAATCACCGTTGAACGTTCTGCAGTTCAGCGTCCACTCGAGGCTAAAGCGTATTCTACGTTTCTATACTTGTAGCAGCAGGCTATAAATAAAAGCAAAAGGGGGGTCCAGGGGGCGCAGCCCCCGGCGAGGCGCGTAGCGCCGAGTTTTATAATCCTATCTTAAAGAGCTCCAACTGAACGGGGGTACATTCAGGAAATCGCAATTCGTCCTTTTGGTGGTCAAAACGTGCTGTGAAAGAAACGGAGAGAATTCAAAATCATACCAAGCAACTGAATCTGTTGATAGCCATAAGGGCGAACAAAGGCTTTCTGTTCTGGTGGTACCTACCTGACGTCGTCCTTCCACCCTCCCATTTGATGTTGACATTAAATAATTACTGGAATGAGTTTTATTTTGTCATCTTCTGTTTGCTTATTTAAGCTCACATAAACCAGATCTGGTTTTATCTATAATTTCGTTGTTAGAGGTAAGGTATGTGGGATGGTTACCTACGTAATTAGAAGGTACGAATCAAGTGTTAAGTCTCAATAAAGATGGAATATTTATTGCACATTAAAATATTTATTGCTTTAAAAGGAAAGATGATTATGGGATCAATAGAAAAAGTAGGTATGCACTACATGAAAATTCTGAAAAATGATTCTAATAAATTCTCACCCATTGTGATGAAAACAAAAATAATAATAGGCAACCCCAAGTTCGCCTTTCTGGCACTTAATTAAAAATGTTTTATAAGTTCTGCCTTCTGGTCTTAGTTAACTTTGAAGGTGAATTTCTCAACTTGCAATTCAGTAATTGGCCCTTCTGGTTGTGAGCTCCTCAATTAATAATGATAATTAATTATGGTCACGGAAAAACGCCAATTGGGGTGTGGGACTTAGCCTCCTCGTCTGGATAACACGAATGATGATCAATGAAATGTTTGGAATAATCTCGAAAGACGTAGGATATAATCTTCTTAAAACGATTCAAGTGCCCGAAATAATGCAGGACATACGAGTTCGGAAAGATTTAATTAATGATGATAGGATTGCATTAAAATCGATATGAGATTATTCGACAGTTCTTAACCCGTCAGTTCCTAAAGGTACCCAAAGGGGCAGTGCTTTATTTTACTGTACTGTCGCTCCTCGTGAAAATATTTCAGTTAGGAGTATCCAAGTTAACGATTGAACCCGTCACTGCTACTGGTTGTATATTTTCTCCGCCCGGTGCGTTAATTTCCGATCAATAGCATTCTTTGTTGTACCTTTTCGAAGAAAATGATCAGAATGTGGACCCACCTGAAAAAATTTTTAATGATTGAACAAAATAGGCATAATTCCGTTTTGAGTCAATGCATGGGGTCTGTAATTAATGTTTCTAAGCATGTTCACGTGTATACAAGTAATTTACGTGGAAATTCTACAAGTACAAACATATGGGGTACCTGAAGGTGCCTTGGGGAATTTGGAACCTCAAGCAATACCATATGGTGGAATCTCCAGATGCCTTTGGGTAACAACTACGTAATTCATCGGATAGTTAATTTATGTGTTGTCATAATATTTTTGAGTGTTCCCTGTTGCTTTTGGTACAGTTTATACATATTTGACTAATCTAGTGTTATTGTTGTGGAAGATACTACTATGTATACTACTATGTATTATGGATGTCGATCTTGCAATCCAAGAGAGCGCTGCACGTTTTTTTGCTGTTTGGATGGTTTCCAGACGAATAAAATAATGGTTCATTATTAAAGAAAACATTCACCAAAGCCGCATAAGCATGCAAAGTTAAGTTAGGGTTTACACTGGTGTCGCTAACAACAGAATCCGGGATTTAGTTATATTAATAATTATTGTATTAGTACTAGTATTAATAGTATTGCACTATTGTTACAGACCAGGAATCTCTATTATAATTTGAAGGATGAATAACAGCCCCATTGCCTCTTCATGGTAAATTGAAACTAGGACCGTCTTTTGTTCTGGGACCAACTTAGAGATTCGTGGTCTGTAACAACAGTGCAATACGATTACAATTTACTTTTACACCCTTGGTGAAAGCACTTCAATCTTGATAACTTGGTTATTGTTTGTAAGTTAATGATTGACGTGAAAAGTGGGGTTTGGCGATTACAATAATTACTTCCAACTATCGTAAGTACCAATTCCCAGTTCCCCCGCACATTGTTTTCAAATTGCCCCTGGAAGACCAAAGCCTTCTACAAGAGAATGAACAGAATGCGGATTGGGCCTTGTAAATACCAGAGAAAAAACATAGCTACCAAATAATTGGTAGTGGCCGTTGAAGCGGCACTGATTTGTTTGATATTTGGTAAGAACCAGATATCCATTCCCATCAATACGGCTTTACCATGGAACTGAAATACTATGAACAAAAAGTTGAAGGTGGCCTTGGAATGAATTCTGTGTTGGTGTTGGTTCTTGTACATATTTTTATTTTCATACTGCCGATATGTTGTTACATATTTATTTTCAATAGAATATGATTTTTATTAAGGTGAGTATGAAAATTTGTTGTAGTCACCACAGATTTTTAACCACAACTGCACGTTTCCGTGTAGTCAGTCCTAATTCCGTGAAGCCGTATGGAAATTTGGTGAAAAACACTCCTGTATACCCTGTACGCCTGTCCTCTATTTGAAGGAGCAAAATTTGCACTAAAATCAGCAAAGTGTGTGATGGTCCTCTTCATCAGTCGTAGGTCAAATGTAGCCGGTTAATTTTTTTCTTTATATCCCTTCCAATAGAACACAATTTTTACTGAAATCAATGTATTGGAAATGTTCCCCTTTATCGACCATTGGTTAAATTTAGTCGCTCTAGTTGGCTATCTAAATAAACACAATTTGTACTGAAATCTCCATAGCGGAAATGGCCCTGTTTATCTGCCATATGTAACATTTATCCGCTCAAGTGGGCCGTAAAAATAAACAATTTGTACTGAAATCAGCATAGTGGAGATGGTCCTCTTCATCTGCCTTAGGTCAAATTCAGTCGCTTCAGTTCTAAATCTCAATAAAATGTGTGCAAGACAATTTGTGCTGAAATCAGTGTGGTGTAATCCTCTCCATCAGCTGTTGGTAAAAAGTCGATAAGTCAGCAGCAATCACGGGTACTCGAATTAAGTCAATGAACTCTCTCTGAAGGTCCTGCTGCTTGAGGCTTTTTTTTCTGCCTCTGACCGGTGTGAAATACAGTAACCGCAACCAACAAGTCAATATTATCAAAGCTAACGGTATAATTGAATTATGAACTCCCGGGCCAAGTCCATTGTTGACACACACCGCTTCTAATTTGGCGAGAACTCAATCAACTTTCCACGTAACTCCGAGCCCATTGTTTTGGTTGTTGTTTTTTCTATCTCTCATTCCCTTTTCATTGAGCAAAAAAACATAATTAACAACCTCGTCAACGACACAATGCTCAATTATTTATCATTGTTTATGAAGCTTTGCACGCAACTGTTCCGTCTGAATGCCACCCCTTTGGTAATAGTTTTTTTTCTCAACTCAGAAGACACCGTTTCGAAGCGTTTGAGCAGCTGATCGGTGGTCAACGTTGCGAAACGTATGAAGTGTTTTTTTCTAGACGTGATTCATCTTCCACATTTTAATTATACGCGTGGGAGAATCGATTCTCATCGAGCGGAACGAAATCTCTCGTCATTTTTAAAAATACACCTTCCTAAGTAATTTGTCGAAGAGGCAACTACATAACTAACCGAGCTATTTACTCTCGTTTATGGTGCCTATCAATTGAAGGAGGTTGATTTGTTGTATCCAGAGTTTGGAACTAGCTAACTAATTCATTAGCTAATTGCTAAATCAGATTTTAGCTAAAATCCTCCTAATTACAGATAAATTAGCTGTTGGGTATAGAGTTTACAACGATAGAGTATACCTCTAATTGTTGAGCTAAAATAGCTATTGTTTGAATGGTACAGCTATTAGCTGCTGAAAATTGGCTGTCAGTAGAAGCCAAAAGTTAATTCCGCTATATTGATTTGTAAATTTGACCTACGGCTGATGAAGAGGACCAACTCCATTATACTGATTTCAGTACAACTCGTGTTTCTTTGGATAGCGAATTTAACCTGCTAAATTTGACTGATGGATCGAAATGCACAGACGCAGGATAGATCTAAAATCAAAATGTACGTGAACAGGTAAATAGTAACAGGTATCGTAGAGGTATCGTAAACGCTGTTGGTGAAACGCTTAGAATATATTATGAGAACTTGTACTGAATGTTTATGTACTGAAACTACATGTACTTGGTTATGTACTTGATGTACTGGTACTATGAAACGTAGGAGTTCGTTCATCACCATAATAACACTTTATTGAAAACGTTTGGTTGCTCAAGATTTTGGTTGTACACAATTTTTCACTGAACAAATGTGGTTTTTGATTGCCAAATGAAATGATCTATGAGTATATTCAATACTCAGTTATTGAACAGGGTGAATAATAATGTTTCTGGTCTAAACTGTTGCCATCATGAAAGGAGTGAAAATGAACATTTCTCTTTATTTAACAATTGAGGTAATTAAAAGGTTATTTCTTATAAAACAACTCCAATTATCTCTTGATACCTCGTCAAGATTAAGTAACTTTTCTGAGATTTTTTCACATTTTAAAACTATGAAAAAACCTTGAAAAAAAAAAAGATTTGTACAGAATACCGCGAGTCTATAAAAAATTGCACGGTAATTTGTTCAAAATTCAATACAATGGTGTCTGTACAGACAACAAACATATCAAAATGGAAATGCGGCGAAAGATCAAAAAAATTAAACCAAACCATCACATCTGTCAACGTACCAATATTGAATGCTTTTAGTATTTGGAAAATTTCAGTGAGGTAACACCAGTAACACCAGTATTTACTAAAAGATGTATTAAAGATTATTTAAATGAAGTATTTGAAGAAAAATGTGCTGAAGAACGTGATTCAGAACTGGTTTTACGATTTCATTCTATTTTTGAAAAATTTCAAATTGTTGATTACTTTATTTATAAAGCGAAATATAAATTTGAAATCAACTCACCTTGGATGATGGACTTTTAATCCGCAGGAAGTAAGAGTAATCCTTCAGTTGGTTTGGCGGAGACGAGCAACAGAAAAAAAAACCGGGGAAAGAGGAAATAACAAAAATAAAAACAAATCAAAGAGATGCGAGTGGTTGGTTAGAACAGGTGTCGATAGAGAGACCGGCGGAAAGCAACTGGAGTGCATGTGGGTCAGCCTCAGGGGCCCCAGCCTCCGCCTCCCCCACCACACAACTCGCCTTTCTTCCAGGCGGAGCAGCCACTTGTGTCGGACCCCTGGAAAGGCTGCACCTTCCAGAGCCCGTGGGACCGTCCACTTGCTCCGTCCTGTCCTCGATTCCCCTTGGAGAAATTACCATATTGCGCCTTTTTAAGGGGGACCCCCGGCTTTAAACTCGAATGCCCTCCTCTGTTTGGAGGGCGGTTATAAATTTTACATCTTACTCGGGCAGGAAGTTGAGGAACGTCGATTCCCAGCGGTGAATGTAAACATTTCAACGGGCTAACAACTGGGAGACAGAAAAACAGGAAAAGTAAGTGCAAAACCACTCTGGCCTGAGGCAGGCTAAACTATGTATGACGTGTGTAACAAGGAGCGTGATAGGGCGTGATTAGCATCCAAGGGCTGGGGAGAGTAATTCCTCCAACTACCATAGGATAATCATAACGCTGCAAGACGCCAATCGAGAATAGGGAAGTTGAAACTATTCATATCAGTCACTCTAACTGGGCTTTCAAGAAACTGTGGGAGGGAGGGGGTTGCAATAGGTAAATGTTTAATGATGAAGTGGTACAGCCCATTTTGCCTGTGAGGGACAGAGTTGGCTTCAGAAAACAATCGGGGGTCTGTGGTTTGTAACCAGGCTCTCCCAACATGTGATAAGGAGCTTAAAGGTATGGTCTAGTTGCCTTTCCAAGGGCTGCAGCGAGTGATGCTTGCAAGCTAGAGGATAACAACGACGCTAGAAGGAACTACGTTATCCCTACGGCTGCGTTTCAAGAATCAGGATTGTGAAACGATTCATGTCCATCAGACGTCACCAACAAGAAGGCGGCTGAACAAGTTTTCATGCCCGAAAAAAACGTCAGAGTACTTGTGGACCTACTAACTGGTATCATTTGAGGGAAACTGGGAAAGTAACCAAGAATAACTGCTGCTTCTGTGAAACTGTAACAGTAGATGTCAAACACATCTTGTTCTACTCTGATGCACTTGGTAGAATTAGATACACTATCCTTGGAAGTGAAGTATAGTCCCTTGATGGAACGCATATGCCAATCTCTGGTTGGTTAAAACATGGAGGGGAAGGGTTTCCAAAAATCCCTTCTCATTGGTCTAATGCAGCTAGGTGGAGATCCACAATAGATCAATTGGCTGGTAGTGGAAGGATCCTGAAATTGGAACAAACAGTACCCCTAAAATTGATTAGAAAACAAAGGAAATATCTTATGATTTGTTTATAATTCCAGGAATCTACCATTCACTCAGCCATGTAACAGAAGTCTTCTAGATTGTCACAGATCTTCTAGAGATTTCTAATCTTTCCTTTCTACTCCAAATTTCTTGGCACCTTGGATGCCATCAGCTATCTCCAAAAGGAAGATCAGAATTTGTTCTGTTTACTTGGTGTAAAGGCTCTTCACAATGGGTGACAATGCTAACGCCAGGGGACTGAACTGTGAATTTGCTTCCTCAGCCGATGTCCTACCACCAACAATAGACACAAGGTGCACTAAGGGCTCATTTCAATGTCCTGGAAAGAAAGCTATATCTTCCATATTTTATGAGAAGATTATGAGAGAAATTGCCATATGACACTTTTCTAATGTGGACTCTCAGAATCTACCATGCATCCAATGAGGTAACTGAGGTGAGAAGATTTTTCCTTCGGCAGCACATTTCTTGGCATTATTCTTGCTTTTGGAAGCAAGGAACTGCTTTAATTATGGAAGAAGGTACCATATGGCACCCCAATCGGTCCAGCCGCTTGTGTCTGAACACTGAAGGGTGAACACACCTCTGCAGCCATTGTCCTACCAACAGCGAAAGGTATTAGAAAGGTAGTTGAGAGAACCCTGGAATGGAAACATTTCGTAAATTTTACTCCTTGCAACTTGAAAATGGCCAGGATGGACTCGGAATGTGTGGGGGGCGCCGCCGAATCATCTATGCCTTCTCACTAATGTTCCCTTCAGGTGTAAACCAACCGTGACACCGTGTGGTCCTTTCGTCGATGATAAGGTCTTGCTCAAGTTGCAGACAGAAAAGATGAAGGGTTCTGTGACATGGTAAGTCCAGATGATGACGACTTTGAGGAACGACGGCGATGAAAATGTTGTTGATTCGCTGGATTCCATCGATTTGGAGGATGATAAGGATCCCGATTCTGACCCAGACTGACCATCGTCTTCGGAAAGTGGAATTGATCTGCATGATTTTGACCTGAATGTGGAAGAACAAGCAATTTCCATCACATTCGCCATAGTGCCAGATGATCACGCACTGCAAGCTCCTCCATTCTTCTAGGCGGAAGGAAAAGGAAGTTACCTTGTGGGAAGAGGAAATTGAAGAAGAAGAAACCAAAAAATCTAAACCAAACCATCCAATTAGTGAAAACGTAAATGTCCATCTGATCATCCAAACTCTAGCAACAAATCAAGCAAAGTCTAAAGCAAGAAGCTTAAGGAAGACAAGGAAATATTGTGTGATGAAGATTTTTGGTGAAGTTTGACAGCCCATGGTAACGAAGAAAGAGAGGAAAGACGGCTACAAATACATTTGGCAAACACAGCCTATAATATTTTCCAGAGGAACCAAAGTTCCCAAGAGGAAAGTGGTCTTTATTCAATTTGGCCCATAAAAGTTATTTGATTTATTTCTTCATTTATTTATTTCCATTATTTATTCTATTTATTCTATTTCATAAAAGTGTGTTGGGTGTTCAATTTTTCATGTTCCTGCATTTCTATTTTCATTCTATTTCTACATTCCTTTTTTCATGTTTCTGTGATTCTGTTTTCAAGCTATTCCTTTCGTTATTGAACGATGCCCTTCCACTTAGAGATTGAACATCGCAGGCTGATTTCATAAATATAATTAGTGTTCATTTTCTCATGTTCCTGTGATAATTATTATTTTTCATACGAAACGTTGTAAATTAATATTTTTTACTGGCACCAACACGAACAATCCACTATTTTTGAAACTATTAAGCGTATGCCATTACTCTTATTGTTTATTGAATTTTGTGAGAGGTTCCTTGAAGTTTTGCATACTGATATACCTTCCTTATTATGAAATGATTTATGAGAACGTAGTAATAGAGTGAAGAGAGGGCAAATCGAGATTTTTCGGGGGGGGAAATATCATCGTTTCGCATGTTAGTGAAGTTGATGTTTGGATTTTCTTAATATTTGGTTGGCATCTGTATCCCATAGGTCCAAAATTCGTTCAGCTTCAATTTACGTCGAACGTTACCATTAAGCATATATTGCAGCACGTTCCCATTCCAGGGTTAAGTCGTAATCTTGGTTTCCTGGAACGAAACGTTGCTTCCATTTGGCTTTGATTGTGAGAGTGAACCTCACTCAATCAATTCCACAGCAATTAATACATGGAATCCCCCTGTGTTTTCATAGTGTTTTCATTGAACTCCCTTTTTCGAATTGTGGATGCAAATAGGTGTCCTCCAAAAGGTAGATCACGCTTTTTTAAAAATATTTAGCCCAAGAACGGAAGTTAGAAAGCGTTATCATACAACTTCTTCATTCAGGCTACATGAATGTCATCATCTTTCCTGCATAATGATCGGGATTTGTATCCATCGTCTCTCAACAGTGTGTGACGACTTATACAGGCTGTGAGACATTAAGTTACTTCCAGTGGCGTATATATGCAATATTTTCGGGGGGAGGGGGGGGGGAATACCGGGCGAGAATACCGGGGGGTATTCCATCAATTTTTCAAGTCAGGTGTCTAAAATCACATGTTTAACTATTGTAGCACTAAAGAATGATAGAAAAGTAGTTATTTTCCCAGGGGAAAACATATTTTAGGCCTAAATAATATTCAGTTAATAACTTGGAAAGGTCTAAAAAAATACATGATTGAAACAAAGGTTCCATTTTATTAACATTACTAGTTTAATGGCCCTGCTACGCAGATTAAAAAGAAATAGGTGAATAACACAACAATATGCAATATAATAACAATATAATAGCAATATAATAACAATATGCTAAGTCAAAAAATCGTACGTCCCAAGTCCTGGGAGACGCTCTGCCGGGTTGGGTGGGGGTAAGGGGGAGAACACCACCCGCCCAGCGTTACCACCCCCTGAAAATGGGATATACCTACCTACTTACCCACTCTGATATTTTCGTCTTTAGATAGTTTGATGATGATGATGATGGAAACTAAAGCTGAGTCCTAGGTACAGGGCCGCTGGGCGCCTGCCGCGCCGCGCCTCTTGAGAGAGCACTCTCCCACAGCGCGGCGCGAAATCACACAGTCCACACACACAGTCCTGTGTGTGTACCTACATGAAGAAGTCGCCAGCCGCGGACGCGTCAGGGTCATACGTGTGAAACGAACCCGAGCGCGCGGGCCACCAACGCGATCTGTTCTATAAGCAATCAAACTGTGCTGTTCTATGGAATTGTCATACGTAAAAGCGCATCACCGCGCTAGTCAGCACGTTTGTCGCGGCAAACCCTCGTGCCGCGTGGTTTGACTTTAGAATCGCTTTCTCGCCGCGCTATCGCACTTTGTAGGATAACCTGCTTCTCTCGAGATTTACCGTTCTTCGTTGATGTTACCTTTGTGGTGATTTTATTCGCCTACTGAATTGTCAGCAAGTCTATAAGATGATTGATGATAATCCGCTCATTATAGCTTTTCCCAGTCAAATTAATACTTTCCCCAATTGATACTTTTCCCAATAAACTTAATACTTTTTCCATTCAAATTAATACTTTTCTCAGTCAAATTAATACTTTTCCCAACCAAATTAATACTTTTCCCATCCAAATTAATACTTTTCCCATCCAAATCAATGCTTTTCCCTAAGAAATTAATAATTTTCCCATCCAAATTAATACTTTCCCAACCAAATTAATATTTAAAAAAAATATTAACCTCCTATATATCAAATGCTAACTAACCAAATTGATCTTAAAAAAATTAAGGAAATAGAACAACGCAAAGCTTGCAATCCAACGAATAATATGTGTCTATTTTATTTTATTATACAAATGATTGGCAGAAAAAATATTGGTAGTTTATCATCTTAGTTGAAGTTTATTTTTAGTGTAGGTATATTAATTGTATAAACATACTACTTTAATGGCCCTGCTACGCAGGTTAAAAAGAAATAGGTGAATAACACAATGAGGGAGTATAATAACAATATGCAAAGTCAAAAAATCGTATATCCCAAATCCCCGAGGAGAGGACCACTTCGCTTGCCCTGGGAGACGCTTCCCCCCGCTGGGGCCCTTTCCCCTTCTCTGGCGGGGTCGGGGGGATCAGGTCAGTTGCCCTGGGAGACGGGGGCGAGAATTCCACCCGCCCGGCGTTACCACCCCCTGAAATGTCGATATACTCTGATAAGCTCGTCTTTATATAGTGTGATCTTTTAAAAGCTGCAATATTCTGAATGCTAGTGAATAGCATAAATGTTGAATAAACGAAAGTAACGTAGCCTATTTAAAATTGCTGGTAGCAACCGGAGAGTGCCCAGACACGACGATTGTTATTGCTGACGTGAAGCGGGGTGGAGCTACAATTATTGCAATGATGAGTTCTTTCTTTGTTGAGGTGGCAGGTCCCAGCCGTCCAGGTTAGTCTGGTGTTTTCCACCGTAGGACCGAAAAATACGAGATTAATTTATATTCCCCCCCTATATACACCCCTGGTTACTTCTCAGCTGTAGTCCTAACAGCAGACCTCGATTCACTACAATGAAATGCTATTTTGATTTGGAACTTGGATTTTGACGGGATAATCAAATGTCCAAATCCCTTCATCTCGAAGACCCCTCAATTAATGAATAAACCGAATCGAAAGCCGTCCTTTCATCGCAAGCACGCTGATCACAAGAACTTTATGTGGCTCTTCCATAACCATAGCTTACGATCCAGTTATCGTTTAAGGCGTTATTCGTCAGTCTTTTTCAAGGGCCATTTCCGAGAACAACCTCTCACGGCGTTTTCAACAAAAAAGTCCAATATTCCCCCTTTTTTCTTCTCACGTTTAAACGGTGGGTTTCAAGTGGCGACTACTTGACTCCAATCAAGGAAAGGTAGACCTGAGGAAGGCCTTAGCTCCGAACCTTTCTTTTTTCGAGGTAGTTAAGAGTTCATTGTTCCTTCTTTCGACGTCCCAGCTGGATGCCTCACCTTTCTTGTAGTTAGTGCCTCACTTTGTTTCTTTTTGTTTCTCTTAAGCCATCGAGTTGTCCATATAGTTCCGAAAATAAAGAGTCCGGAACACAAGGGGGAGTGTTGATGAGGATCAGTTCTCCGAACTAACCTCCATCAAGAAATCCTTCGCTCGTTTTGTTTCTTGACGCCAATGTGTAAGAGGTTTAACTTATTTCACTGAAGTCCGAATTTTCACGGTCTGGGCGTTGACCTGGATTCGAAAGGTAGTTGAAAGTTGGGTACGGTTTAAAAGTATACGTGTTATCTCAAAAGAAAGTTCCCGTACATTGTGAAAATTTGAAAAACTTATGATACATTGAACAATAAACAATAATTTGTACTCAGTGACATTTAACTATTTCCCAAAGTACCTAGTCGACATTATTCGTCTAACGTATTTCATATAATCCAGGAGTTTTTTAATGCCGCAATTAAACCTTCCGCCAATCCAGACAGAAAATTCTCCACCCCTGCCATTAGTCGAATTTTCATTGGGGAAGGGTTTCCCAGCGAGATATTTTGAACGACGGATACCGAAGGATATCTCACCCACCAGAACTAGCACCATTACATTTTCTTTCCGTATTCATGAGCATGCTGCTTCATCACCCCAACCATCCCCCTTCCTGACGTCTAATTCAACATTTCTGAGGTCTATTCCACAAGATAGTTTCGTTACATAAAAATCGGAATCGAAAAATAACGAATGAAAATAGTGAAGGTATAAGAATTTATCGCTATAACCCCTCAATTCGTCACCTTCCACGATTAGATTTGAAAGTATTGAAATATGTTTCAAAACTAGACCTATGTTATTGATAGAACAAAATAAGATTCAAGAAAACTCGCAATATACAGGGTGTCTAGTAAAATTATAGGACAAACTCAGGGAATCGATTTTACGTTCAATTTGCAATCGAAAGTGTCTCCTAGCATTTTTCGTTTAGAGGCTTCGTTTTCCCTCAATTTAATTTCTAAGATTTTTTTTTTTACTTTTCAGACCTT
>JAVIWC010008821.1:0-96701 GCA_031894815.1 Creontiades dilutus | reverse complement strand
TTATATTTTGGTCATACTTAGGTTCTTTTCATTTTTCTTCTTTTTCTTTTAAAATTATTTCTATAAATTACTTTTCATTAAATATCCGTAAAATGAATATGTAAATGTATATGTCAACCTTGTAACGCCGGAAGGCCTATACAATTAAATAATTTCATTTCATGTTGAGGTATGTAAAAAGGTTTGGAATTGAAATGGGATGATTTTCACCTAGAACCTAGTGGTATCAGTGGTACCTTCCGTCCCTCATCAAAACTGTAAACAACAGGACAGGAATCCTTCGAGGAATAAATTGGAGAGTACAACAGTTTTAGACAAAAGTAAACAAAGAAACGAAAGTGATACTCGTAGAAAATGCATCAACGCGAATCCAAGTACTTTAGTATTAAATGTTACCATTGTGAGACCATGCCATTTTGATAATACTAACCGAATGGTAAGGTAAGGCTAAGGGCATTTAAAAACCCGACCAATCAGTAATGCTCCCCCCCATACATAAATCCTGGATCCGCCATGTTCTACAGTAGATCATTTAAATGATTAATTTTACACATTCAAGTACCGAAGATGCCTGAATCTATGCAACCTACAAATATGGGATTCTAGCTTGAGAGGAGGGGGTTTAAACAGAGATGAATTCTACGGCTGGGGGGGGTCAAGGGCTGTACGTAGGGTTTACGTGAGCGCATTCTGTATTCATAAACGATACTTACTAAGCCAAAGCAACTCCCTGGAAAAATCTGTAGATTCAACCAGAGAGGCTAGTGCTTACCAAGGTGGCAGGTACAAGAATGACCCCCTCGGGCGGACGGAAAAGTGGTGATGCCGGTATAAAAAAGGGGGGGGGGGGCGGAACTGTCGGGTCGGTCGCTAAGAACTGGATTGTACTATTGTTAATCATTTAAATGATAAAAAAATTATTTGGATAGCATTTTTATGATAGGCTGAACCTTGGCATCCTCGATCACATTTTTAACTAACGTTGAAAATTGTAGAGGGTTTGAAGCCCTGAGATTAATTTCGTCTCTGTAGGATGTCAAGGGCTGTACGTTCTTTGACAGTTGTGATGGATTTGGATAGTTCCCTCTTCCCGATTCTTGAAATCGCGCCTCCGGGGATCACCTGGCGCCTTGTAGCGTCATGGTTATCGTCTGGGTGTTGCGGGTATTACTCGCCTCAGCCCTAGGAAGGGAAACTACCATTCCGTCACGCTCCTAGTTAGACAGTTGATAAGAGTGACTGCGCATTCCTCCTCGTGTAACTCATGACAGAAGAGACAACACAAAACTGTTCATTTTGGGTAATCTTAAATACCTACAACCAGGTACACGAAGGGTCTCCGAAACTCTCAAATTATGCTACTTCGACCACTCATCTATAGAAAACGTACGGTGTAAAAAGAATCTGCTTCCATTCTGTCTCCCAAGTCAATGGTTCGGGGGAGAACTGCCTTCGGAGTGACGGCTGCAGACTGTTCAACGCTTATGAAAGGCTGCAGCGGGAGAGGCAATTCCGTCCGGGGCACAGAGCACGGCTGCATGTACATTCCTTGTTCATTCGCTGTCTGAACATGTGCAAATAATTCTTGTTACAGTCTTAACGCATTAAAAAATCTCTGTTCAGACGTACATGACAGAGCAGCTTTTATGGAGAAAAAGAACTTGATCTTAGCTTGATAGTGTGAATTTCACTAACCATCCCAATTTTTTTAACGTTGTTGCTGACTTCTTTGTAGTAGTTGTAGCACGGGTTGGTTTTGCAGTAAGCGTAATGCCTGCACAGATCTTTTGAACCAAACCTGTCTCCTAAATGTGAGATCCCCTTCCTCGTCACGTTATAGTCATCGAACTTGATCTCGTTCATTATACTTTTTCCTGTATCCATTGTGTGGTAAACTTGAAAATTTTGAATAAAGTTTAAAAAATAAAGAATTACGAAAATGAGAAAAATCTAGTTGAAATTAAGTGTTTGTGTTGGTGAAGTTTGTTGTGGGAACCATTGTCAAGGTACATTAATTTACATTGTTTTATTGAATGTAAAAGTTCGGCGACATTGAGCCAGAGGTGTTTGGATTGTAATGAAAGAGATATAGTAGCAATTGCTGCAAAAAAAGGAAGCTGGGGAACCTCCAGGAAGTATCATTCACAAATTGCAAACTCAAATAGTTGAAAGGTCCTGCTACAAAAAGAAATAGGTGAATAACACAATGAGGGAGTATAAAAACAATACGCAAAGTAAAAAATCGTATATTCCAAGTCCCCGAGGAGGGGAGCACGTCGGTTGCCCTGAGAGACGCTCCGCCTCGCTGGGGCCCTCTTCCCTTCACTGGCGGGGTTGGGGGGGTTCTGGGGGGTGAATTCCAGCCGCTCAGCGACCAACTACCCCCTGGATGAAAAACGGATATACCTACTCTGATACTTTCATCTTTATATATACGATTGTAAACATGAACGTACACATCATTGAAATGACCTAATTAATCGTACAAGATGTGTGATGAAGGATGATCTCTACTATGTAAAGATTCACGAGACATTTTCCGGCAAATATCAATGCCCTAAAAAGAGCTTGCATGTATTTAAGGTCTGTAGCGCTGAGCAAATGTCGTGAAGATTTCAGCAAAATCGGGGTTATGATGTGTGGGGGAGTGGGGCTCCATAAGAGGAAGCACTTTCAAGTACCCAACTCATACAATTTTCAAGATTCGAAAAATTACATCAAGGACATTGTTCAATAAGCCCAGGCGCCATCTCACCGATACATTATTTCATGGTTTGAATTTGTTAACGGCACACCATCAATCGTACTCATTGAATACCCTCAAACTAACTCGTTAACATAAAAGTATGTATTTTGCTGATGTGAGACAGAAAGAAACTTGTAAACTAATAAGGGATAACCCGCATGAGTGCTTTATAAACGAAAATTAACCATTGTAGTATTAACACAGTTCCTGATGCACCCTTTCTCCCCAACCTACACAAAACCATCTGAAAAAATCGCTGAAAGGGTCCGACCCCATCAGAAATACTGATAGGTATTTGTCTTGTTCGTTGGACCACCATACCATACTGACCGTTGCATCCAGCTGCCAAGGATGAACGCCAATTCTGATTTCTGAAATTTTATACTTACATGAGAAATCATGTTCGGTTTCACACGAAGTGATACAATACGATGTCCTGTCTGATAGAATACAATATCAGGTTTTTGTTGATTCATTGCCTAATGCACCCTACAGGGTACTGTGACTTTGAGAAAAAAATGTAAAATGGTTGGAATACATGAATACTTATTTCAGGCAGGTCCCATAGACTTGGGAAATCTTCCATAAAATTAAATTCGGGTTTCCCTTGAGTTATTGGAACTGAAGGGTTAACTAAGAACATCATTCCATGAAAGTGGAATTCAAATTTTAATCATTAATGTGGTGTAAATGTAGTGTTATAGGTAATTAATAAAAATTAGGAGTAAGAACCAACTCCGGGCTGGTCCACGCT
Source organism: Creontiades dilutus (assembly GCA_031894815.1). Lineage (NCBI taxonomy): Eukaryota > Metazoa > Arthropoda > Insecta > Hemiptera > Miridae > Creontiades > Creontiades dilutus. The sequence continues at coordinate 93,201 of JAVIWC010008821.1, read as the reverse complement.
ATCCAGCTCTGTCATCGGTTATTCAATTGAAGAATTTAGCATGTAAAGGAAATTATGTAAAGTACACTATCTGTCTATGATGAAATAGATAGATAGTGCATTTTACTGTGAAATTGATAACTAACGGATTTTAAGTTTGCATGCGCTGAGTGATGTATTGATTTTTGAGCAATTAATTCATAAGAGCCACTTACATGTAAACCGTGCACTCCCTGGAAATATCATCAAAATCCGGCGACAATTGAAGACATTGTGCTCGATACAAGGATTTTATATTTGCTCATTCGCACTAGCTACTAATATGTGATAAAATCACTTTGAAATTAGTGTCAATTACATCAAGCCGAGCACATCTAAATTCGAGCCAGGTCGGGCCAGTACAACTTGACGCAATAAGGCCAGCTGTATTTTACATTTGAGCAAGTGCAAAGTGAATTATTGATTTGTGAGCAATGGACTCACAATCAAAATCAAAATCGGATAAAAACTGTAAGAATAACGTTTTTACAAGGAGCTGCAGACGCACGTGCAGACAGGAAACGAAAATTGTTCAGATTGTTGTTGTGGAAATTTTCCTGTGGAAATAATTATGGAAACTTCTCTGTAATCTCAGCCCTGACGCTGCAGCCTGACCATCCAGGTAACCGAAACATTTGAGGTTTTGTCACTGCTAGGAATCTCGGAAAAAAATGTTTTTTTCGAAAAATTTCTCTATTAGAAACATAACATAACAACTGATTTACATTAATACAATAACTACAGTTTGTAGAGGTAATAGCCCAATGGCAACTACTCTATATGATCACTTCAAACACTAGTCACATTATCACGTCACAAGGTCGAGAGGTTTTGTTGTATCCAGACGTCGGATGACGTTGCTGTTGTCTAATAATCGTAGAGCTTCTGGGTTCATATGTTGATGAAGCCTCTGCTCGTGTTTAGCGGCAAATAGTTTGATCACCTCACTGACTGGTTCTATCTTGAGGTCCCGGTGGAGGTCCTAGTTACGGACATACCAAGGAGCGTTGACAATACCTTGTTTTGAAATGTTTGGATTATTTTGATTTTGAACAGCCCCAGAGTTGAATACCATATGTAAATACTGGTCTTGGAATTTGCTTGTAGATAAGCAATTTGTTATGAAGGGATGGTTTGGAGTATCTTCCAAGCAACCAATACATTTTGCGGAACTTGATGTTTAGTTCTTCTTTTTTTTTTAATGACATGCTCTTTCCATCTCAGTTCTGTATCAAGAGTCATCCCAAGATACTTTGCTATTTTGGCAAAAGGAATTTCTCTTCCGTTTAGTATTACTGGTATTTTAGTTATATGCTTGTTCGTGAAATTGATGTGAGCCGATTTCTGCTCATTCAGCTTGAGGCGCCACTTCTGTTCAAAAATGTTGAATGCGAGTGGAAATTTTCCTATAGCAATAACAACGGAAACTTCTCTATAATCTCAACCCTGACGCTGCAGCTTTATCACGTCATCAATTGGCAACACCATCGAGGTAACCGAAACATTCGGGGATTTTGTCACTACTAGGAATCTCGGAATAATAGCTTTGGGGATCCCCGAACCTTCAAACGTAAATAATAGTGGATTCCCATTTCGCTCCGATCCGTGATTGATTACGGCTATGAAATGAGTTAACAGGGCTCCGGCGAGAAATTTGTTCTAATCTTAGAACATCGTTTATTTAAACTTGGGGTTTCCAATTGCATGGTACTTTACAATGTAACTTGCATTCATAGACCTATAATTGGTCTATCAACTGATTAGTGTTATTCATAGATTATAATTAATAGAATAATTATTATTGCAGGAGTGCCCTCAACCCCCCCCCCCCCAATGTAAGTTGGTACCCCTTCCTCCAATAGGGGTACCCCTTTCCACAATATTTTTATTGTGGGGGGGGGGGGGTATTGAGGTTCAATAAAAACGCTGCAAATTCTTTCACTGGGGTTTATTATTCAATTGGGTTGCGGTCATGATTTGAATTTCTCTAACCTTTGGGGTGTGCGTGTTTCACAGGTGATAGAGCGATTATTGAATTTCGGGAAGCACACAAATATGATCAACTGATCAATCCAAATAGGTATTTTGGTTGAGAACAGATTTATGTGCTCTATGCATATCTCCTGAAATCGTGCCAATCGTGTTCTTTACGTAAACCAAGCATTAGACTCCTTCCATACTAAACCAGCCTTCACCTGACAGCAGCTAAGGTTAATTTAATTTATACTAAACATTAATTTGGTTTGATATTCAACAATATTTTTCATAATATAAGTATAACTCGCAAAGAGGCAGCAATATGCATGTTGTTGGGCATTGCCCGTTTCGTAAATAAATTAATTACCGCTTCTTTGTGCAGTGTTAAGTAATATGAGAGTTAACAATTGCGCAACTTAGTTCAAGTTGCAAGGTTGAGTTCCTCTAATTGTTTTGTTTACGCCAGTGGAAGTGAACGGCGGGGTGGAGAGGGAGTGAAATTAATGAGTTATTACGAAGGATATGAATAAAACAAAAGTGATCAGTGATGGTTAAGTGGGGACCTCTGATTTCAAGCTCTTGCAGTCCCTTCTTCTAGTCTGGAACACAAAAAGGCGGAATCACGAAAATGGTAACAATTGAACATGTTCAACTTTTCTCCTACAATTCCTAATATAAAATGTACTTCCTAAACAACAGCTACCGAGTCTACCTATAGTTTTTTACCAGAATGAAAATTTCCATTCACATTCGCGTTTTAGACTATTCTGGACAACTTTCGTTTAAAAAACGATGCCCTTGTCAAGTTTCGAACCCTCCAAAGAATCTACCATCCAAATTTCAGATAAAAGTAAGAACATGGACATAGGGTTATTCAATTCTCTGAACATCAATATCGAACATAAAAAGAATTGTGTTATTTTGAATGATTTCGGTATTGAGATTTTTGAAATTTCAGCCTTTTGATTTCACCCATTAGTAAATTTGTTTAATTTGCCATAAATATCAACCATATAATATATAAAATAATACATTTCATTTCGAAATGAAAGCGTTAACTATTTAAAAATTTGAAATTATCCATATTTATGAACTCAAATATTTACTCCCTAACGGATTCTTTTTCACTTGATTATGTAACATAATTTTAGCGATTGGTTACCTCCTGGTGGATATTTTGCAACATGATTTCCCTAATTATTTTGTACTCTGCGCAGGCCAGGATTAAATGCTTTGCGTCGCCATAAGGTTCTCCACACACACACACACATCCGAGTTCCTCTCTTACCAATTGTATGAAAATATTCGGAACAAGTGGCATGATTTGCTCTAAGGCGACAGAAAATACGACTAAATCGTTTGTCCTTTTTACTTTTTTAAACCATGGAACTAGTCCCTTGCGACGGTCAAGGGGTTAAAAAAATCCCTTTCTGACTGTTTTCAAACACTTCTTGCCATTTGTTGGTGATTTGTCTTTTAGCAACAGCATACAATTCTCCTTTGGGCAATGGACGTTCGTTGACATTACCGTCATGTGCCGCGTTTTTGGTTGGATGGATCCACTCGTTCGTTGAACCTCAAACCGACGTGAGATCCAACTTCTTCTTCTTCCATGGCACTACAATCCGCAGGGGATCAGGGCCTCCTGGAGCGACGTCCGCCAGTCATTTCTATTTTTGCTACTCCAGTTCCGAATTCGCAGGATGGACCGCGCATTTCCTGCCACACCGTTGACGAAGCGCAGCTTTGGCCTATACAGCCTTTTCTTTTTACAAATGGTTTCATCCAGAAGCTTCCGAGGGATCTCTTCTGGACTCATGGCTACGTGTCCAACCCAACAAAGTCTTCCAACCTTTATCATGACGACATCCCAGTCACCGTAAAGGCCCGTAATTTCGTCATTCGTTCGTCTTCTCCAGGCCAGCTCCTCTGGGTCGAACGCGGCCTCCAGAATCCTACGGAGAACCTTTCTTTCAAACTGGCGCAGTTCTTCCTCACTTGCTTTTGTCAGCGTCCAGGTTTCAGAGCCATCCGTCAAGAAGGCGAAGGCTTGTAGGCGAAGTTTAGTATTCCGTGAAATGACCCTGTTTTTCAACTGTGGAAGGAGTCCGAAATAACATCGGTTAGCTGACTGTACCCTTCTGCTTACTTCAGCTCTCATGTCATTTTCAGCATATATACGGGAGCCGAGGTACACAAATCACTAACAGCTTTGAAGGTGCAGTGATTCACTTGGACTGTGTCAGGGACAGACCTTTAGAGGTTTGCAGCCATGTACTTGGTTTTTGACTCGTTCACTTCAAGGCCAACCCGTGATGCTGCCGCCTGAAAATCAGTGAATGCTTTACAAATTGAGTCAAAAGTTCTGCCAACAATATCAATGTCATTTGCATAGCCCAGGAGTGGTGAGATCTGAACCACATGAAAAATATTTTCTTTTCCTTAGCCTTACAAGTGTGAATGAGTTTTATTTCCTCAACAATGAATGATTCTTATTTTTAGTTAGGTATAGCGATGCTTTAGATCTCAACGAGCTAAGCGAGTCAGAACAAATTCTAATATTCATGTTAGTTTGAAGGGATATTGATAGAATCTGACGAAGGGCTTGAATAATACCTATCAACTCAGCAGAGTAACTGCTTGTTTCACTAAATAATTTAAATTTATGGACCTGTTGTGAATCGACATCAAGGAAGGCAGCACCTACTAGCCCACTAGTTTCAGAACCATATGTCAAAACCTATTTGCAATTTTCCTTCCACCTACGACTAATAAATTCTGCAATGTTTTCGTTGCATTTTCATTTCAATGAAGTGATGGACATACTCCCGTATGAAATGAGATTTTGTGCTCACGGATCAAGATAATGAAGCTCTCCATTGAAGTTTACAACTTTTCCTGTTAATTGAAAATTGAACATCACAAGATGAAATAATTTTTTAATCGAATGATAGGGTTTTTTATCATACTTTTTTTTCGGCGATTTACATATGTATCTGCAAGGAACTGCTTTCTAATAAATGTATAAACCCCATGTATGATAATAAGTATATTATGTATCTGCAAGGAACTGCTTTCTAAAAGTCAGTGGTTTAACTGAAGCCTTTAGGGTTTTGAAACCGAGAACTCAGTTCTATTTAGACCTTAAATGTGATTTTTGACTCAAGTTTTGTAAACTTTCGATCAGCGGACTGAATTTGTCAATCAATTTTCGGATTCTACGAATCTTCAAACGTTAAACAGCAAACTTTTAGGATTTATTGAAAATGGTAATCCAAAATAATGTACCATTTTTGCCCACGTCTTAATTTATCCGTATTGTATCTGAATGTAAAACAACGTGATTCGTGCTAAGGGTTTCCGTAAGAAATTTGATTTGTACTACAGGCTGTTGGATAAATATCATTAATAAACTGAAAAATATCAAACTATACATCATCAAGTAAATCTCTAAACTGTATACTTGCTAAATTGTATATTGAGAACATAAATAGTGTAGAAATGAGCTTTAAGAAGCAGGAAATGGGTACTTCATGATAGCTTCTGATGAAACATGATACATGTTGAAATTTCCTGAATAAAATCGAGCAAATACTGAGATACAAGGTTATATTTCTTCGCAGTCCATGCAAGTGCTGCTACAATCGTGATAATTCTCCTTTCGTGTTGCTAAAAGACGATTAGCAACACTACCTCGAATAATTGTACTCTGTACGTCTGTCAAACGTGTAATTGATGCTGTTGTGGAAATCTCTTTCATTTGGATCGTTACAGCTTGAAACGCTCGATATTTCTTGACTCTGAGCTAATTATCGTGACAAACCTCGTGTTGATTCAGCCAGTTTACGTCTCACTTTAGTACCTATGTGTTCCCAAAAACCTAAAACTCTATTCTCATAGACAAACATCAGTTTTTCCATAAATCTTAGCAAATAGAAAAGGTAGTTCCCACTAACTTACAAATATCTGACATCAAAGGTGGCATTGGGAACTTCATCGTTTAAGTTTCATATTATGGCTACTTCACAAGCGTGAATTCCCAAACTTAACATCACCTCGAAATGTTGAAATTCCCCATTGTTTCTATTAAGCTTTCCAAAAACAGATAGGAAACTCACGGTGACTAAGTTCTATTCTATAGTGATTCAACGTTTCGAGTAACAATGGCAAACGACGTTCCTTAATAAACGGTCTTCTCATTTGTATAACATTCTGAATGCTTCATAACCTTTAAAACATTGTCTTAGACATGAAACGCTTCCATGATCCTATTGTATTGTTTCGAATTACAATACAAGCCCGTTTCTCACAATGTAATTATAAAAGCTATTTTAAAACGTGGGGTAAACCTAACTAATCTTGTATATGAAGTTCTTTTTAAACGTCATGAGGAACCTAATTACCATAAATTGTCCTTGAGTGATCATTGTGTTTTTAAAAAAAGCTCTAGTCACGCAGCATGACCGTACGAGCGACTTTTCCAGAATTAAAGTATTACATTGAAGAGTGCAATAAAAAAACGCTGCAAATTCTTTCACTGTGGTTTATTATTCAATTGGCTTGCGTTCATGATTTGTATTTCTTCTAAGCTTTGGAGTGTGCATGTTTCACAGGCGATAGAGCGATTATTGAGTTTCAGGAGGTATGCATAGAGCACGTAAATCTGTTCTCAACCAAAATACCTATTTGGATTGATCATTTGATCATATTTGTGTGCCTCCTGAAATTCAATAATCGCTCTATCACCTGTGAAACGCGCACACTCCAAAGCTTAGTTGACATTCAATACATGAATGCAAGCCAGATTAATAAAATTGAATAATAAACCCCGGTGAAAGAATTTGCAGGTTTTTTTTATGATTATCAGAATACAACCCGTGCATCGGCCATAAACCCTTTTAGGAGTTCACTCCAGTATCCACGTTCACTACATCACTAGGTTACTGCAATCAAAACACAAAACAATAATAAACCAAAATAACGCAAATCTTGGCACCATAAATCGGGCCATACATCGGGAATGGTTTGACCTACGGACCTGGGGAGGGGTTCATTCGATTCCTCGTGGAAAGTTCTTCAAAAAGAGTCCTAATTTAAGCCGCCTTGACTTTTTTTTAGGTTTTTAGGGATTTTACAAAAATTGACCACCCTTAAAGGGCCCTTCAAATTGAGTGGGAGTTCTGGCTCAAGAATTGGGGCGTTGTCGGACCAACATGGATTTTTCCTGAAAATTTCAGTTTTTTTGCTTCAGCCGTTTGGGAGAAATCGTGCGTACGGAAAAATCTGTGTTGCGGATTTGGATTCTACACCCTTTGAAACGTAAACCATGAAATTTTCAAGGGGGGTTAGAATTTTTTTTTCTTGAGCGATTACAACGGTTTATTATTGAATAATAAAACAAAATTGCACCTTGTTGTAAATCAATCTACTTGCAACATTTAATATTGAAAAAAAATACACAAATTAGAGGAGTGGAAAATATAAGGTTGACACTTTGGGAAAATCGAAAGGATGAATGTCCAGTGCTATTTTCTTGGAAAATGGCGTAGGTACCAACAACAAAAGCGGATCAGGATCTAATTATGTTGTTGAAAAATTGGCGCTGTTTGTCAGAATCCAAGAAAGAAAGCATTTGATCCAAATCGCTCTTCTTTTCCTGAGATACACGCTCCAGTTGTGGCAGTGTCATAAATTTTATTTTGTCAAAAGTTACGACCTTCTTAAGAACCCTACAATTTTTCCACAGTTCCAAACTGTTGAATATTGTTTTCGTTTTTATCAACCCAGGGTTGTCATTAGTCACCAGAATCTATTGTAAAGTAGATAGGTACTTTAAGTTTAGTAGTATTTACGCAATTTTCCGCCATTTCCTTGATTTCATAAAAATCCGTGTTGTTCGTTACACTGACTGAAATAACCTTTTTTTGCAGTTTCGTAATATATTCGTAATAATAAATTTCATGTTAAATTGAGTAGAAATTTGAACACTTTGTGTGCAAAACAAAGGTTACCTACTTGTTTACTACATTTCTACGGAAAAACATGTTCTTGATAAATATCATTCGTTCATACAAACACAGATTTTGTATCATTTACAATTATGAACCATTGTAATCGGTGAAGGGAACAGTATCCCCCCTCCCCGCACAATTTGTTGTAGATTCCATTCGTACATTTCAATGCCAACGTTAAAATGGTATATTTCACGAATTTAGGTATTTAGAAATCAGCTTTAGTTTAGCCAATGAGGGTCTGGTAAAGTTTCAGTATTTAAGAAGTTCCTTTCATCATCAAGTTTTCCTCTCGCCTTTAGAAGTAAATTCCAACACTTGGAGCTAGTTCCTTTCCTAAACGTTCTATGGAGTTGATATATAAATGGAGGTCTTTCTGAGGCATCTAGCCTCAAATTGTTGATAGGTGCAGTATAAACCTGTTGATGGATGAATCCTCCCACGAAACAATCCCATTATCCTTCCCAACTCAAAAGCCGTCATCTGCTGAGCTAACTTGAGTTGCCATGACTTAAATATAACTGAGCTCATTATTGAGAATGAAATACCATTCACTTTCATATTCGTGATGTTTTATTTATAAAGAAGGACGATATTTCGAGACCTTTAATTACTTTTGCCTCTTGATAAATCACAAGACTTGCTGTGGACGCAGTATTTTTGCGGGCACCTACAGTTGTTTCGCATTTGAATTTGATTTCACTAAACTTGAATTTCTCAACGAAATCTATAGGAAATCAAAATTTTGACCATACCATTGGAAAGCAGATTAAATTTGCAAGGTTTCCTGAAATTTTACAGCCTCCAGCGTGTTTTTTGAAAATGAAGTGAGCGTACAAATATTTTAGAAACCTAATTTTTTCATTAATTTTCCATCTTTGAACTGCAATTCCGGGTCTTAGTAGTCAGTTTTTGATTGTGAACATACAGTAGGCGTGTAGGAAACTTAATGCTGAATCCAAAAATGAGATCTGAATCCCTTATTTGGAGCATGAGTCTTTATTTTCATCGGTACGTTTCGTCCTTCAACGAGGACTTCATCAGCCTTCCGTTGATCTCTCTAAGGATTGCTCCTGCGTCCCTGCCTTGCTCCATGGCAAAGATTAAAAGTTGAAAAAAGTAGTTTTAAACTGCACAATTTGGGTTTATATGGAGCAAATTGATCTCGGGAACGGATTGAGATAAAAGGTGAGGTTGGTGTCATTTTACTCTACTTTGCATGTACTTTCACCGAATTGTATTGTCACACTTGGATGACATGAAGGTCATGGAGAACCTTCATACAGGTAGAAGACCTCTACTTTTTCACCTGTACTGCACGTTTACTAGATAAGAAAAACCGCCTGGAAGCGGACTTCGAGGTAAAGAGGCAGGAAGTCAAGGGTGGAGGAAGCTGGAGGCTCGAATACCCGAAGACCTTTGTCACCCGGGTGGAATCACTTATCATAGCCAGGAGTAAACCCCGCTAACCTCTCCGCGCTGGACCCGGCAGCTCCGGACTACCTTCGGACATCCCCCACCTTGACACGGGATTACGCCCCAGTTCCCACATCGGCGTTCAAGACCGGCATTCAACCGTGTGCTCCGCAGGATAACTTGAATACAATACAACTGCAGTTTCAAAAGCGGGCTCATAATACTAACTGATAAGAACTAAAACTATAACTCGTGACGAAGTTTTGGAATCAAATTTCAAAGAAGAAAGCGCTGCAAATTAATACAATAAGGTTTATAATTTCTGTATTTGATAATCCTCCTATGCGGATCACCGGACTACCAGAACTGGACTGTGTGTGCATCAAGAGACCATGATTCCTGGGTACACTTGGAAACAAACGTAGATTACTTCCGCATATTCTCCTCAACTGATTTGAAGCTTGGTAGGTTGCGTTATACATAGTAATAATATGTACGATTATACGATAATTGTTGTTACTTGGGCCGTCGCCAGCCGTGCAATCTAGTTCAGACCTCCCGCTGGACGGGCTTCGCAGCCCGACCTTCTTAATGACCGCTAAAAGATGATAGTGCAGCCAAATAGTTTCATTCAATTCATGGAACTAATTGCTACCTGAATCAAACAAAAAAATACACTGCCAAGGAGATTCATACGAGCTAAATTGAATCAAAATTGTGAAAGTTATACCCGTTTCAAGAATTTTACGTTAGCGCATGCGCAGAGCGTACCGCTGATCATATTGAGATGAAACTCGTATGGGACATCAAGAGGCCTTACCCACATAATCCCTCAAAATTAGAGCTAAATTCATTCAAAATTATGGAAGTTATGGCTGTAACAAGGAAATGCGGACAGACAGACCGACAGACACGGAACCAAATTTGTTCAGTAGGCTATGAAACGCAAAATGCGAGTGGAAATTTTGAATTCGGACAACAAAAATTTTTTTGCTCTCGAAAGCATAGCTTCGGGAATAGCTTCCTACAACGAAAGTTGTTGAGATTTCAATGTCTGATAGATTACTCCTTGAATATAATCCCTTAGAGTTAATCGATCAAGATGCAAAATTACAGGCACGTACCGGATTGACTTGGATTTTTGTTAGTTTTCGAGAATTTTTGAAATTTCGGTCCAATAGTTTCGGAGAAAAGTAGACGTGTTGATAACTATGGCAGATCCTTCCCAAAGGGAGTCCCCAAACGGGTTCAAGGTTGTCCGATCATTGACGAAAACTTTATGTAATGTTGAATGTCAATAGCCCAAGTTTCAATAGTCAAAGCAATCAATGAACACTGATGAGGTCCTATTATTTCCGATCGGAATCTACGATCGTCATAAGAACGCAATAACAATACACAATAACAGGTCAATGAAACCTGAACCTTAGAGGAAACAGTGGATATTTAACTTCTACCGCTGGTTATCTCTTCACACAGGAATAAAAAAAGCTGTGCATTTCTTCAATCAATTCTCGGCCTTGAATTTGATTGATTACTTTTAATATTGGGACAAGAAAAACGTCTGCCAATTTTGGTGAGGCACAACAAAATGTTGTTCATCTCTTAAAATTAGCATTGATTTTTGAGTGATAGAATTCATATGAGACCATCTACTGTTTGACTCGCCTATTCCCTGAACATTTCATCAAAATCTGACGAAAACTGTCAAAATTTGTTGAAAGACCGACAGTTATTCAGAATGGTCCAACATCTCAAATGCGAGATGAAATTTTGATTCTGGAGAAAATGAATTTTTCAACTCCCGAAAGCGAAAATTAATCTTCCGCTACTAATAGTTGCACTCGGACGTAAAATTGGTTGCTTTTCGTTTCAAGATTTGTAGGATACAAAAACACGAATAAAAGAAAATCCGATCGTCCTCAATCCTGGTCTTTTGTTCCAAACTGCAGCGTAGTGGGGTAAAAAGGCGAAGACGCCCTTAAACCTAATTTTTCCAAACAATTTATTGATTTTAAAGGGGGTAAAGGGTTGTAAACATGTATTGGATACATCCGAAGGGTGTCATCTCCTGAGTTTAGGAGTCCTTTAATGGATGCAAAGATCATGGGAAACATTATAAGATGAATGATGTCAGAATCCAAAAATTCTTGAAACATTTCCTTGTCTCCTAGCTTCCTATGTAATTGGAAATGGAAGTCAAAATTAAAGGTATCAATTTGAGAAAATTGATTCCCGGGATTGCGAACTTACATACAAAATTATGGGTGCATAGTTTTGAGGGTGGAAGTAACTCTGGATTCTTGTAATGATTCTTTAGAAGGGTTAAATTTTTGTCGATTTGTTTCTTCAGCAATTGTGCCCTGACCAGGACAATTGCTTTGAAGAATTGTTAATCAGAAGAATTATGGCTTTAAAGAATGATTGCGAGAATGTTGCTTGTAATTGTCATCTTATTTGCTGTCATAACTGGAATTGGCATGGAAACACCTCTCCCCAATACAGAATTATGAAAATTTGGATTGTCCGAATTTATTGAGGTTGAGGATACAGAGGGCCGCGAAGCGCTCTGTTTACCACTAATTTAGTTAGAATTTTTATTCTAATACAGAATTAATACACTTTTGTGTAATATCTTGCAACGTTTTTTGTGTGATTTAGTAAAGTCACGGTTTTTTACATCAACACCCTAATGTCTCTACTTCGTCACAATTTCGCAACTTTGAACAACAGTTTTGGAATTAATTTAAACGCAATTTCCTGTATTCATAACTTTACTGTGTTCTCAATTCAAAGAATACATTTTTTTTTTTTTTTTTTTTTTTTTAAATTTCAACGTTTTGACAATTTTGAAAACGGGTCGGTAAAAGCAGGCCTTAGAGCTGTCAGATCACACACTAAATATCTCTGTTTCATGACGTTTATAAAGGTCATTAGTTCTTGGTTTATTATTCAATAATAAACCATTGTAATCGCTCTGGAAAAAAAATTCTAACCGCCCCTAAAAATGTCATGGTTTTTGTTTCAAAGGGTGTAGAATCCGAATCCGCAATAAAAATTTTTCCGTCCGGCCGCCGTACGTTGTACGCACGATATCTCCGAAACGGATGGAGCAAAAGATCTGAAATTTTCAGGAAAAATCCATCTTGGTCCGACGACGCCCCGATCCTTGAGCCAGCTCTCTCACTCAATTTAAAGTGCCCTTTAAGGGCTGTAAAAGTTTTGTAAAATCCCAAAAAACCTCAAAACAAGTCGAATCGGCCTAAATATTTACCTATTTGAAGAACATTCCATGAGGAATCGAATGAGCCCTTCCCCAGGTCCGTAGGTCAAACCATTCTCGATGTTTGGCCCCATAACATTTGCGTTTTTTGGTTTATTATTGTTTGTTTGTAACCTAGTGAATAGCGTCGAGTTGTAGTGGTATAGTTTACTGGAGTGAAGTAACTCGATGTGGATAATCTTTAGTGTGAAGGTACTTTTTGTACACGGGTTGTCGCATTCTGATATGTATGAAACGCTTTGAATATATATGTTAATCAGAAATATTATTACTGGGGATTATAATTCAATATTATTACTGAGAAATTAGTATTCTTTCACTAATTTATTATTCAATCTTATTTTCATGATTTGAATCTGTATAAGCTTCGGAATTGGCATGGTGATAACATTAATTTTTGAATCAGGAATTATGAAAACTTCGGATTGTCATTTATTGATCAGTTGATGATAAACAATTTTGTTTAGTACATCTGATTTTGGCACATCGTTTAAATTTGGAAGTTTTAACGCAATACAGAATTAATACACTTGATGTAAATTATATTGTTTTTATTGTGGGAAGTATTGAGGTTCATATATCAAACCGATTCATTTTAGTCATTGTTCAATTGGCTTCGCAATTTGAACAATAGTTTTGGTATCAATTTAAACGCAATTTCCTGTATATCAAAAACTTTACTTGAATTAAGGCAAATATTCCAACTTTCTGCCAAATATTTTTATACAAATTTTAACGTTTTGATCAATTTTGAAAACGGGTTTGTAAAAGTAGACCTTAAAGCTGTCTGATCACACACTAAATTTCTCTGTTTCATGACGTTTCTAAAGGTCATTCGTTTTTTAAAAATACTCGGTATTCATTCGGAAATGTCAGGTGGAATGTAAAAACACGTGACCCTAAGCGAAGAGTCATTTGTACCAGCCTGGATTAGGAACAGGTATTTGTATTTGGAAACTGTTCATTTTTGCATCCAACCCTACATGTAAGTACCGGAAGTTTTGTTTTCACATTCGGAAGATGAAAAAATTGTTTTATTCAAAATCGAAATATCCATTCACATTTCACATTTTTGCCCATTCTAAACAATTTTCATTTAGTGATTGTCTGAATAGATGTATGCCTGACCGTGTGTCCGCATATGTTTTCAACAAGGATAATAATTATAATTATGAAATGAAATGAAATGAAAAACATGTATATTCCATTAATAAGAACAAGGAATTACAAACTATTGAACTTAACTGGTATATACTACCTTTTACAATTCAACTGCTCACATCTTTGCAATCTAAACCTAAACATAAATACTGGTACACAATTTTCCGCATTCTTCATGTCCCTTTGAAATTAGGAAGCTGAAAACAGCAAGCCAGAATAAGTTATTGTTTCTTGGTGTAAGACGCTCGTTGAAGTTTATTTTGTTATCTGGGAAAGAGTTATGTAGGTCCTTAGCCACAATATTTCTGTGAATTTTAAATCGTTGCAGCCAATTTTTTTTATTCAAGAAAGAATCAAATTTAACTACGATAGGATAGCCAGATAAATTTGAGTGCAACCTGTTCGGGGACTTTACCCGGTAGGCCATTACCAGAGATTAGCTGTCCAAGGGGATTCCAATTTTCTGTGCAAGAGTGTCTATTATTTCCTGTATATCCTCATTAAGTGTTTCAGGGACACCCTTGATTTCGATCGTAGAATTTAAAGATAATTGCTCAAAATCATTAAGAGTTATTCTTGCAATTTTCACACGGTTTTGTTGAAATTTCCATAGAGTGTGAGAGTTCAGCTGTAGATGGTGTTCTTATGAGTGTCATTTTTCAGAAATTAATAAATCATTCTCAGTTTTCCAATCCCATTTTCAGGGAAGTGGGGGAAAAACGATCTGATGATTTCATGTCAATTTTCAAGTTGATAGTATTCAAAGCATGCGCATGCGCAACGTGAAAAACAGAGTTTGTTTGCAGCTTTTTCCATTTCATTGTTCATCTTTTTACATGGTTTATTTTCAATGATGAACCTTTTAAACCAACAAAGAATTGTATTATCGTCGCCTATCTGACCGTGTACTAATTCTACATGAATTTGATTTGAGAACTAACTAAAACTGGATTTTGAAACGACATATCAAAACACCAACGGTTCAAGTTCGGGCAAGTTCGTTGACTCCATGGGATGAGCCCGTTAACGTTTTTTTAATAAGATCGGTGGGTGCGCTTTGCTACCGAATGAACACGCACTCGGCCGGTAAAACCAGAAATGGGACTCAAAACCTGAACTTGGCAGCGGGGAAGGGGATATGAAACATAGGCCTGCGAAGTCTCCCGTTCACAACTTCTTCTAAAAACTGCGAGTAACATCGCATCAAGCCTTAAACAATACCAACTTACTAAAAATCTGGGAACATTACCTCAAGAGAGGAGCTGGGCGTTGTGCAAAGTACGCCCCCTTCCCTTAAAGCCAAAATGGAGTTCAAAAGTTCCTAAAAAACAGAAATCAGTGACTTAGGAACGATCAAAACTATAGTTTATTGATCAAAATTAAAAGAAACTAGATTTGTTAGCTAACCGCGACAACCGTGACAATATTTTAACATGGAACATGTTTTTAGCCGGGCCTACCTAGTAAAAAAGCGTTATACAGAAAGTGTCACGAAATTGTTCTGATAGTTTTCACGTACAACCGAGCTGTTTCTAGGGAAATGAAAGTTGTTCAGTTTTCGAAGGACGAAAATCGTTCTCCATTCGTTGGAAAGCTCTCGATTTATCACGCAGGCCTTGCGTACTTGTTGTTGGTATTTATGTCGTGATTTAATTTTATGTATGTTATTATATAGATGTAGTAAACAATGCCGCTTGTTTTCTTATTGTCACTTGGTTGTCATGTTGGTTAGAGTAGACGCTCACCGGAATAGAAAAATACCTACATCGATAAATAAATAAATAAATAAATACTTCGACATAAACAATAAAATTCTTTTCTTCGAACAGTTCATTGTTTTTTACAGACAACATAAAGAGAAAGAGGAACAAGTTGAAGCTAAAAACATGTTCCATGTATTGTGATGTTAGCCACTAAGGCTCAAAGCAGGTACGAGGCGCGGAGCGCCGAGTTTTTAATCATTTTCAATAATCATCTATTGTAATTGACCGAAAAGAAAAATTGTTAACCCCCTACAAAAGTTTTACGTTTCGAGATGTGTAGAATCGCTCTTTAACGAGGATTACCGGGGTAATGAAACTTGGGTGAAAATTCACTTTCGAGATCTAGTTGGGTTGAATTCAGGTCATCGATCTGAGTCCATTCTGAAACGAAATTTCAAAAATCTGAACATTGAACATTCGGAATGACACTGCTCCTTTAATGTTAGTTATTGACAGAAGTGCCATCGAAGAACCGAAAGAGTCCTCCCAGAACGTTCCTGTATTCGCTCTCCCTAAGGGCTGGGAATTTGACAGAAAATATAATATCCACATGAATGTGAATGTGACTGTGCCGGTACACAGTAAAAACTGCCTATTATTAAGCTGGCTTTAGACGGTGCGAATCTGTCTCGCGAGGCAGATGCGCGAGGCAGATGCGCGAGGCTTTAGGACGAGGAATTTTTGCGAGGCAATGTAACGAAACTTATGCGCGAGTAGAGCCTACATGCGAGGAAATCCGCGATGCAACGATGGCGACAGAAGGTGCTTCTGTACCCTCGATTAACCCGCTAGCAGAGGAAGTTTTAGCTATCCATAGCTTTGCGATTGCTGAGAAGAAGCCGCTATCCGGTGGATGAAGGAGCTATCCGCCCAAAGAATGGAGTACGGTAACTGACTCATGAGGGACATGGGAATGGAATTGGTAGATGATACCATCAGAAACTTCACTCGAATGACATCGGAAGATTTCGATTTCCTCCTTTCGCTAGTTCGATCGAAAATTGAGAAAGAGGACACCTCCTGGAGAAAAGCCATAACTGCTAGGGAAAGGCTTGCTACTCGTTATTTATTATTATTAACGATACGGCAACACCCCACTAGCGTTTACTATGCGAATTACCAGACGCGAAACTCCTTTGATGCGCTCTGCAAACCGACTGAGCGGTGCTCACCCAGCATCAGCTTCGCGAGTCATGATTCGGAGCCTAGAACCTTCTACACGGTCCGAGTCTTGACTCCCGCATCGATCCTCGCGAGGCAGATTCGCACCATCTAAAGCCAGCTGTATGTGAAGATCAATTATGTCACCTAAAATAATTGTGGACAAGTAAAGTAGTAAGGGAAAAGCACCAATAGTGGACACTGTACCAATAGTGGACACTTCGGAAAAAAAGTTGTAGAATAAGGATTCGGGTTGAGCAGGGCACTTGAATCTTTTTGGATTAACTAAAGTAATAGCCTAACAAACGTGATGAACCAAAAGAAAACGTTAGGGCCAATATGAAAAATGATAACTTGACATTAAAAACAACCAGTCTGTGGGTGGAGTGATTTTGAGCAGGACGCTGTGCAAAATGCTAAGGAATAGAAAGTATGTTTTAAGCAATGTTCACAAATAATATTCAAATATTTGTTCCCATTGGTTTGAATTTATACTTCAGTACTTAACTAAATTGACGATTTTCCAGTCGCCTAACTCCGTTAATATTGATAAAGTGGGCTTTTAAAGCATGTCCACTTCTAGTACAACAAAAATGACGGATGCTCCGGTAGTGGACATCCCTGTTCACTAATGGATATTTTTTCTTATTTTCTTATTTTCTACTAGTTCATTTGTATCGGAACAAGCTCTCGGTACGATTTTCAAATGAATATAGTGTTGCAGACCAGAGGCGGACAGGGGGTGTCCTCTACTAGTGCAAGAGATGTCCACTACTAGTCCATGAGCTATCTTCTACTTATACATGAATTGTTCTCTACTGGTGCTCCCTTCATTCTTAGAGTTGAATGGAGTTCTTTTTGTTTTACTACCGAATAGATATATACATGATTTTAAACGAGATTTTACGTTGTTGATATCTACGACGTGTCCACTACTGGGTCATGAAGTGTCCACTACATCAACACTAGAAAAGTTTGGCTGTCCACTGCTGGTGTTTTCTGTTATTCCACAAAAGTTGACTCTATTTCTTCAAACATTTATAAAATTAGTGTTTCCTTTGATTAAACTCAACTAAAAATGTCTGAAGAACGTGTAGACACCCAAGAAAAAATTTGAGAGCTAAAAATTTATGAGGTAACACAAACAATCACACAAGATTTTCTTAACATGTCCACTACTGGTGCTTACCCCTTAAGTAGTTTTATTTTATCTCGTTGAATCAGCTAAGAGCTCCAAAGCTTATTTCTACGCATTTTACACTCCAACGTTGCAATGTACGAGTAGTTTGAAGACGCAAATCCGTACAGATAACATCGTCGTTACATTCAAACTTACAGTGAAGTGAGAAAATATGGCCCACGACTTTTATTTATTGTCGTATGTTTGAAATCGAGAAAAGGCAAGATGGATTACACGGCAGAAGTAGGTCATTTGCATCCACGACCCGCATAAGCCCAGGGACAAAATCTGAGGCCGATCATCTCGCATTCGTTTCCAGTCGAGGGATTTTCATCTAATTAATTGTGCATAACCTTCTCAACTAATCCGCTGGCCTCCCACGCCACCGGACACGCAACTCGATCAACTAAGTTGATTCGTATGCATTTAATTTACATTTCCGTTCTAAGATGCCTTCAATTAGAAAAACCTGCGCTTCTCTGATCCCCTCAACTAATTACAAACCTGATTCTTCCGCACCTGGCCCACTCGAAGAGACCATTTTTGTCTCAGCTGTTTCGATATCGGCGTTGTTCTAGAGTGTTCGGTGGCCTTCGACTATATCTAGAACTACTTGAAGTAAAATTCAATTAAACCAACATCTACCCAAAACCAGCATCCATTTTCACTCTCCTTTACGTATAGATCATGGAAAATAATATATTCATGGTAAAATCCCTGAAAACCTCAAAAAAAGTCAAGGCGGCCTAAATTTGTACTCTTTTTGAAGAACACTCCACGAGGAATCGAATGAGCCCCTCCCCAGGTCCGTAGGTCCAACCATTCCCGATCTATGGCCCGATTTTTGGTGCCAACATTCGCGTTATTTAGGTTTATTATTGTTTTTGTGTTGATATCAGTAACCTAGTGACGTAGTGATGTAGTGATGTAGTAATGTGGATACTGGAGTGAACTCCTAAAAGGCTTTGTAGCCGATACACGGGTTGAAGCATCCTGATAACCATAAAAAACGCTGCAAATTCTATCACTGGGGTTTATTATTCAATTGGCTTGCGTTCATGATTAGAATTTATACTAAGCATTGGAGTGTGCATGTTTCACAGGTGATAGAACGATTATTGAATCTCAGGAGGCAGACAAATATGATCAACTGATCAATCCAAATAGGTATTTTGGTTGAGAACAGATTTACGTGCTCTATGCATATCTCCTGAAACCAACATGGATTTTCCCTGAAAATTTCGGATCTTTTGCTCCAGCCGTTTGGGAAAAATCGTGCGTACGGCGTACGGCGGACTGACGGAAAAATGTTAACTGCAGATTCGGATTCTACACCCTTTGAAACGTAAACCATGAAATTTTCAGGGGGGTTAGAATTGTTTTTTTCAAGAGCGATTGCAATGGTTTATTATTGAATAATAAACCGAAAATCATTTTAAAAAAAAAACGTCAACTCGATAAGAATCCAGTAAACAATATCTTGAATATGTTTATCAATTTGAATTTTTGCCATATTATCAAAATGAAAATTTTGGCAAATTATTTTGAACCTTTGGCACAAATCAATTTTGATATTTTTGGCATCTCAATTTAAACTTTCGGCGACTCAATTTCTACTTCTGGCATACCACTTCGAGCTTTTGGCACATCAATTTATACTTTTCACAAATCCCAACTAACCCAACATTCCACCCCATATAATGATCAATAAATGTTTTTTTCTCTCACGTAAAAAAAATATATCTTGAATATTTTCGGTTTATTTTATCATTATTATTTATATTACCATTAATCGTGTTATAGGTGTATTACTACAGTTATTCTATCGTGCTATTGCTGCCGAACTTGATGTCATTTTCTGGAATTGAGCGGATTTGCTCCCAAAATTCCACCGTACAGCTGTTGGAGCAATAGCTGTATTATAAGCAAGCAAAAAATATGGGTTTAGATGTCTAATTTCTACCTCTGTCACTGATTGTGTGACACTGATTGAATGCTGTACTGTCCCCTGCTTGTCAGACTCTAATTTCCTCAAATCCACGATGACGTCAATCCACCCAACTTCAGTCTGAGATAAAATGAAACGTTTTTAATTAAAGCGGTAGCCCTTTTTTTCAAACTCCTTCTCTGAAATCAACTAGTTCTCCAGTTAACGAATCGATGAATGGTGAAGGATTTTTATTGTCATAATAAGCAAAGTTCAATAAAGTTCAGAGTTTCTCATAACCAGCATAGCTGTTCGCCATAGCGTTGGTTGGCTTGTTATCGTTGGTGCATGTTGTACTTGTACGGTAATTACGCTAGGCTCTGGTAGTACTATGTTATTATAACAATACGTTAATGATGGACTTAGTTAAAGTGAAATTCATAATAAAGTACAAATCTGTAGTGAATATCCTATCAGTGAATATACTAACTGAGTAAATTTTGTTTCTTCCGAGGAGCATTTGCCAAAGCCAAGGATGCGGAATCATGTTGGAAAATACTTGGAAAAAATTGACGACTATCTCAAAGTTAAAATTGTGATATTCAAAACGAATCGTTTCGATAAGATAACTAATTTTTAACTAGTGGAACTACTTAGTATTGTCGATTGTAGTTTATTATTTTCATTAATGAACCTTTGTGATCGACCAAGATGAACAATTTTAAATCCCCTCCAAATTTGTAGATATATGTTTCAAGATAAGTAGATTACAAAAACGCTGCAAATTCTTTCACTGGGGTTTATTATTCAATTGGCTTGCGTTCATATTTGAATTTCTACTAAGCTTTGGAGTGTGCGTGTTTCACAGGTGATAGAGCGATTATTGAATTTCAGGAGGTATGCATAGAGCACGTAAATCTGTTCTCAACCAAAAAACCTATTTGGATTGTTCAGTTGATCATATTTGTGTGCCTCCTGAAATTCAATAATCACTCAATCACCTGTGAAACACGCACACTCCAAAGATTACAAATTCAAACCCTGAACGCAAGCCAATTGAATAATAAACCCCAGTGAAAGAATTTGCAGCGTTTTTTTTTTTTTTTTTTTTTAGGCTCGGAAATTACGGAGATAAATGCCAGGTCCATTAAATTTTGGCCACCCTGTATATTAACCCAGAGTTGACAAAAAACTCAATTTTACGATTACTTTCCACACAACGTATTCGTCGCATATTTTTTTAATGGCAAGTTGCAAAATTACGATGGACATTTTTTTTAGTGCAAATCTCTAAGCAAATTCTACTGCGCTATTTGTTCGGTCGCCAGCCACGCATCTTGCCAGCAACCATTTGAAGAATTTCAAGGCTCTGCAGCCGCTCTATCTAATTGATTTTAATTGGTGAGCCAAAGATGGTTGTACAGCAACCCGAGTGCAGTCGATTCACGGAACTAATTTCTATCTGAATCAAAAAAACTACTTTCTAACATTGAATGTTTTTGAAATTTCGATTTTTTGATAGATTAATCCTTAAATATTACCCTTTGTGGTTGATTGATCAAAACTCCGATTTAACTGGGACATCCCGGATCACTTGTAGGAGTTGTAGGAATTTCGTAATGAGCTTCTGACGGTAGACATGGGGACGAAATGCCTAGATCACACTCAGAACCTCTGATCATCAATCTAGAAAGAGTTTTTCTTTACAAAATATCCCTAACATTTTTCTATCATCATCGAAGTAAACAAGTATTCATGTTCGAACACCAGCTCAAAAGTAAACAGTTACGGTAGCCTTGATCGACAATAATAATCTTAACCAAACCCAAGAGCATTCAGGTGCACTAGCACAGAATTAGCACAGCTGCACTATAATTAGCACAGGTGCTAATTAACACATAGTGCACCTGAATGCTCTTGGGTTTGGTTTAGAACATCTGCTCCAGATTCTAAAACCTTTTTTCTCTCGGGAGAGCGTGGAGGACACGTCAAAGCAAAACTATTAGAACAATCGAAAGACCTGTATTTCATCATTTTCTAGTACTGCTAAAAGTATTTTTTGCCATAAACAAATAAAATAGCTGCCCAATAAGGTAATAACGTAGGGAATACTTTGAAAAAAAATATCTCGGTTTGATTTTTTTTTTAATTTTTCGGCAACATTAAGTTTTGCGATTCAGTGTTTCAGTTTTACAGCGCTATTGGCAAATTAAATTATGATTACATTGTTCTTCTCAAATTCTTTATCCGCTAACAAGGTTAAATTTTTATGCTCTCTACATATGAATTTAAAAATAATTATTTGAATGATAAGAAAAAACATGTTTAAAAACAGGTTTTGAGCGTGATTTAAGGGTTTCTTACGGCGAACGGACGGATTTTTTGTATATTTATTTTATTCGATTTTCAAAATCTACTTATCTGGGAACGAAAACCAACAAATTTTGGAAGGGGGAGGGGGGTTTAAAAACTGTTTTTCTTGGAAAATTATTAAGGTTCATAATTGATGGCTAATATATTTCAAGGTTATATGATGAAAAGGTATTTAATTAACCAATCTATTTCCAACGGGTAACGTGAACTAGTGATTAATTGACTATTATGAATAGCTTCAATCTAGAACAAAAGGATCGAAGCAAGATCAACGCCCTGACCTGCCAATGTTATCAGATCCGTTGTAATTGTGACACCTCCATTGTACCTGCTTGTCAACCTGGCCGAAAAAAAAAACAAAAACGCCTCAAAATGTGAGGATAGTTTTTACTTTCGGTTGATTCCTGTATTTTTGTCTACTTCTGACGGGTAGTGTGTGGCAAACCTCTTCCTTAAATATTTAATACGATGTAGATCATTAAAATATTGTAAATAATCTTGAAAGAATCAACATTTTGAAATAGGTTTACAATTATATAAGGGTGTTAGAACAATTCACGGGACAGAATTCCACGGCTCATGTTCTCAGAATATCAACACCTTCAAATTGGTGAGTCAATTGGTATTGCGGGTCCGCAGCTTGTACAACAATGATAGGTACTATCATGTTGAATTTTTAAGCAGATAATTGGACCGATTCTTCCCTGACGACAATAAAAAGACCAAGATCAGAACGGTAGAAGCTGAGAAAATGAAACTCGGTGGGTTTCAAGTTTGCGCATCTGCAGAGTGAAGTATTGATTTGTAAGCGATGAACTTCATAGCGGTCCACATACGCCTAACCAGTTATGCTTTCTAACTGACTGCATGCAGTTTGTTACTGTGGGGTCATACACCTCTGGTGGGTTCCGAGTGCTT
The DNA here is from genome assembly GCA_031894815.1 of Creontiades dilutus. Taxonomy (NCBI): domain Eukaryota; kingdom Metazoa; phylum Arthropoda; class Insecta; order Hemiptera; family Miridae; genus Creontiades; species Creontiades dilutus. The sequence continues at coordinate 70,013 of JAVIWC010008821.1, read as the reverse complement.
CAGGACCATTTGGGCCCAATTCTTCTCAATATCTTTATCGATGATCTCAACTGGGCCCTGGGTGATCTCAGGAGGCTATTTTTCGCCGGCGACCTCAAGCTGATGATGGTGATGCGTGGTTTGGGGGATTGTGATCTGCTCCAGGGTTCTTTGGTTCGGCTTTCGGCCTGGTGTACAGACAATTTGATGCTCCTGAATATCGACAAGTGTTCAGTAATTTCATTCACGACCGGGGAGCATCCCTTGATTGTCGACTACTTCACCCAGGGCCGGGTCTTACAAGGGCAACTGTTGTTCGGAATTCGGGAGTATCTTTGGACGTGTCTCTTACGTTTGTTCCTCATATCGACACAACTGTTGCCTGCGCCCATGAAATGCTTGGTTCTGTGTGGAGGGCATCCCAGGATTTCGACGACATCGACGCAGTGAGGTTCCTCTACATTTCCCTAGTACGACCACTCCTCGAATTTGCCACCGCTTTATGGTCTCCATTCTACAAGGTACATGAGGAATCGGTGGAGATGATCCAGATCAAATTCTTGAGGATGATGTACTACAAATTTCACCTGGATGAGCGTTTTCTAACAGTCGATTACGTCTTCCTACATCGTGAGGTTGGTGGATTCTTAGATATCCATCGCCTTCCTTAAGGAGGATGGAACAGGATCTTCTTTTGCTCCACAAGGTCTTGCAGAATCGGTTTGATTCGACAGAGTTCCTTGCATCCCTCGCATTCCGCGCACCTGCTAGAGCCTCCAGGAATTCGGAATTGTTTCGGCTTCCCCATAACCGCACCGATTATCTGGTCAACTCTCCGTCTTCAAGAATCATGAGGCTGGCAAATGAGCACCTCCAAAATGAGGGCATTTTCAGTGTATCCCAAAGAAGTTTAAAAAGTCCCTTACGAACTATACTTGAGTGAATGATGAACCTCACAAAACTCTGTTACTTTTGTTTTTTCTATAGAGGCAGCAATTTTATTTTTCTTTGTAATTGGGCTTAGCCCGTGTTTATGGATAAATAAATAAATAAAATAACCAGCACATTTTACGAGAATCGAATGTAAACTGCAGAAAATAAGCGTCTAACAAGGATCCGTGGTTTTGCGACAGACATCCATCCACAGAAAAACGAACAGACCGATATCAAATCAGCATTCTCCAGGACGGTTCAAAACGTAATATGCGAGTGGAACTTTTGATTTCGGAGTAAAAATCCGTCCATCTTCCGAAGGCGAAAACAGCTTCCTAGGTACGTATTGGTAGACTCAATCTACCAATCTACGCATTGGTAGAGAAGCAATATTTGTGCTTGTTTCTCATTCCATAAGATTACAATCCCTGGATTGAAATTACAAAACGCTGCAAATCCTACGTCGATCCGGGATGTGCTTGTAATCTGGGCGTCTTGATCAGTTAACCCTAAGGGATAATATTAATATCTCCTAGGGACATTAGGTTTGCTCTATCACAAAAACGTTCAATGTAAAAAAGAAGTCCAGCCGATTCTAACGAAGTCTTGTTGATAGATTGTTCCTGCATCGAATAAGATCAACAGCGGTTCCGTGAGAGGAAGCTGTGACTTATCAAAGCCCTTACATATTTTGTCCGTGTTGTAGAATATGAACTCCTGGAGTCAGCCATGCAACTTGATCGCAAAACAACTTATTTCCGGGGCATATATCGGACATGCAGGACCAATTCAATTAGATCCAAAGGTGCTTTAATTCATCAGTAGTAAATGGAAGATCAGCTGTGTCCGGAAACTTACCATTTTTAGTTTCAAACCGATAGGTAGATAGATAGATAAAAAGCATGCTGTATTGATAAGCACATTAGTAATGCATCAGAAAATAAATATATTCAAGGTAGTCATGCAAATTATCGTGGTCATAGAATGCCCGTCCAAGGGATTCGCCGTCAAACCCACTTATAGCTAGAGAAATAATAATAATTGCTTCCTTAACGAATTTTACAAAAAGGATATACCTAACACATAATATAACAAATAAATAATGCTTAATAATATATCTAACATATTCATAATGCCATAGCTAGAAGCTTTCTTTCAAGAATGGTTAAAAACCGTATTCATCTTCGCCTTATATCTCAGATTCCAGGTACACCATACAATACTTTATTAATTTAGGACTTCCAGATTTTATCAATTTTATATATTCGCCCCAATGTAGTTTCAAATCGATCTGACCATTTTTAGTTTCAAATTGATTTTGTATGAGGCACCAACCGCCATCTGCCACCATATCCGCAATCCCAAAAGACATGTTTTTAATCAGTTTTATTTTGAAAATCTCTCTTTTATGAGGAGACAGAATCACGGTTAGTCTCATTTGACGCAGAAACAATGTAGTTATAAGATATCGTTGTTATCAAATTTTTAACCATAATTGCTTTTACGCCATATTGTAAAAGGTACCAAAAAACGTTACTTTGGTTTTGAAAAACCTACTTTTTTAGCATTTTTGGCTGAAATCACATATTTTCCAGGTCATAGACCGAAAATCATGAACGTATGTATATATTATTCGAAATAAAGCTATACATTTCCAAGAAGAGGCGTTTTTGTGCCATTTTTTGGGCATATGTTCTTTTATCGGAGATTTTCTAAACTGAAAAAGGCCAAAAAAATCAAAAGTTGCCTGTATTTCGAAAATATGAACGTGACCGGAGAAAACTGGAGATTAGATTTGGATTCAGCTCTCCAAAAAACACGGAAATCGATGGTTACTTCTAAGAAGACTGAAGATGACATTTTTTGCCAAACTTGTGTTATCTGTGACTAGTGGATAAATAATAGAGGATCGTTTTCGTCTCCTTCATCCTCTCGTTGAGACAGGATGAGGATATGCGTGTCCGAGTCGCCGGTTCCTGATCTCCTTGAGTCCAGGGAGTCAGGGCTTGCTTCCCTGCCGGCCGCTAGAAGGACCTCTTCGTTCCCCGCTCCGTCGCCGGGTCCACCGCCCTCCTCGCTCCGCCTTTGTGACGGTCGCCGGGGTCCCCTTCTGTCGCGTCGGTCGTGCCCGCTTATATAAACTCCTGCAGACCCCTCGTTCAAGTCATCACTTACCCAGCGGCCTTTTCTCGAATCTTCGCAGCTTCCCAGCTCCGCAACCGCCATGCAAACCGCTTTCGCCCTCCTCGGAGCCATCCTCCTCGTCGCTGTCGTCAGCGTAAGTTTTCATATGAATAAAGTTGGGAATAGTTAACTGGTAATACAGTTCTATTTCATCGCAAACTGAAACTTGTTACGGTGTGTGACAAACCGTACATGAGAAAATATAACTGAATACATATCCAATTCAAACCTTCCCGTGAACACCATATATCATTTACCATCATGTTTAGTATCTAAGTCCAGGCTCTTACGTTTGTTAATGAGATTTTCAATGAATCCAAAATTTTGAAAATATGCTCTTCATGGAAATTGGTTTTTAGACGTTTTGAAATCGCTCATGGACTATAACACTGGCCTGGTCATTCGAAAACACAAGAAAAACTCTTACTAACTGCTTTCATTTCATTATTGTTTGATACCTCACCAACAATAGAGCAATTTTTCACTTTAAAAAAGTTGATTTTCGGACCTAATAGGTTGGGAAATGGCCGTTGTGCCACGGCTTCAGATCTCGAATCCGTTGAAAATTTTTTGAGATTATTACACATTTCGTTCATGATAAACAGAGGTTTGGATGGACCTTTTAGGATTATTTAAAACAGTGCAGAGTTTATGTTTATGTATTCTATTATTCCATTTAAAAATTTTAAAAAAGAAACGGGCTCATTTCGTCTTATTAGTACATTTTTGTGCCAAATTCCAGATGTGCCCATGAATACATGTTACGAACACGAGAAAACTGTGTACGTTCCAAACTTGGCGAAATTTGTTGGCTATTTTGAAATACCTATCTCTAACGATTCGTCAAATAAGGAAAGTATGACGTCATTTGTAAATTATTTATGGCGTACCATAGTCTTTGCGTGTGTAACATGTCAACATACAACGAGTACAGTAGATATTTGATAAAACCATGAGGGATGCTCCTTTCCGACATTATGAATGCAGTAAAAGTATAAATACAGTAACTGTACTTCTCAAAAGAACAGTACAGTAAGGTTGGTGCAGACAGTGCGATTCTGCTAGTTTCGAATGCCTCAGGGCACAATGTTCGTACACTATGCACGGGGGTTCTTCACGACGGGACACTAAACCACTCTCGAAAAAGTGGTGGAAATTAATTTTAATAAAGAAAACGGGTAATGATAAAAACAATGTCTATTTCCTCAAAACTAAAAAGCTACTATGTAAAAATTATTTATAGAGAGCTATTATGTATAAATAAATTGATTCGACAAATCAATAACTAGTCTCTATAGTTTTGCATTTTTGTGGAAACGGACTTTCTTATTAATATTCGGACGAGGCTGTCTGGTCACACCACTCGAGGTGAGCCAGTTTGCGTCGTCTATACCGGTGTGTAGCTGGCTTAAATCAAACGACGCTATGGACAGCTTGACAGCACAACTTTTACCGAGTACTTTCCACTTTGGTGGTTCACGTGCTCGTGGTTACAATCGACGTCAACGTCGTTTGCCTCGACCTGAAGCAGGTGTAGCGAGGCATTCGAAGCGAGCATCCTCGAACTGCCAATACTGACAACTGTACTGTTGATCACAAAGGACAAGTGAAATTCCCGTGTGTAACATAAGTACCTAACAGAGTACGGTGTACTCATGGGGAACAGTCACGTTTTGGCGAAGCTGAGACAGCCTCTAAGACAAAACGTGATAATGTAAATACCTGAACCTGAAATGAATAATATCACAATCAAAATTATCGTTTTTTCAGGGAGCCCCACCTAGCGTCAAGGAAATGGTCCAAAACGTATCGAAGAAATGCGCCGCGGAAACCAAAGCTAGCCCAGGTAAGACAACAGATGAAATTTGGTAAATAAGAATAAGAATTAGCTGAAAGTAGAACTTGTACACTGCAAGACTTGATTATACAAGTGGATTTTCAAATATAAGTGTAAATGATATCTCATATTCAAGGATTAATAGCGACAAACCCCTGCTTCGCACGAAATATAACATTGCTGTTGTCACGCTAATAAACTGCCTCTTAGCAACTATAACAAAAGTTCGAGAACAATACAAATCGGTTTTGCGACGTCTTTGTGAAGTAAAAGAATGTTTTTAAAGGTCCTACTTTATGTTGTGCGTTAATCAGTTTACTATCGCTCATATCAAAATTGATCCGGCATTTTAGCTGTCTATCGGGAACATAGATGCGTACATTCATATGCACATGGAAACAAACGTTGCGTTTTATACATGCGGATTTGGTATATTTACCATTCAACAATTTTTACAGGGTGTCCCATCTATATGGGCCCATTAACGAATTACAGCCATACGGTGCTATAAACAAAATTGAACTGGACCTTTTCTATAGTATTTTCACTCCGCTTGAAGGTGGTGGAACCCGTTTTTCATTTTTTCAATATTTTAGTACCTCAAATCTTTGATTAAAACTTGAGTTTACCCCTTGAACCCACCCTGTATGCCAACAACAACTCACCCTGTATGCCTCATAGTTGTGGAATATGCTCCCAAATACGGTACTGTTTGAAAATGTATCATTTTTTGGGAACAGATTATCTGTTCATTCTTCAAATCGAAATTGTGTCTTTCAATTGTATCATTATTAAACGCTCTTGTGAACAGTAACACAACATATTTTATTATTGTACAGATCAAGCCAAGATCATATTGACTCAAAACATTCCCAAGAACGACGTTGAACGGGTAAGCTTTTAAAATTGCTATCGAAATTATAGTTTTAAGCCAAAAAGTACAGTGGTTTACCTAAAGCTTCTACTGTAATATTACCACCAATTTGAACAAAGTTTTAATTCCTACTTATTTTTACAGTGCTACCTGCAGTGCGTCTACAGCGGAGTTGGAGTGGTAAGTTGATATACGTATTTGCAGAAAATTTAAACTCAAAATATAGGATTCTCGGCCGTATGTATTTTGCTTGTACCTTTTGGATATAATGCTTAAGAATCACAGGATACATTCTGGACACAATTAGAAAAATAGGGAGAAAATAATGAACAAATTGTTTCCAATGATGCAAGCTTTTCACGCAATTTGGCTCAATAATGAAACATCAATCCGGGATATACCAATAATCTCGGCACCATGATCAGTCAACTCTAAGGGATTAAATTTAGAGATTACCAAAAAATCGAAATATCACAAACTTTTGATGTAAGAGGGTAGTTTTTTGTTGGATTAGGATGAAAAATAGTTCCCCGAATCGAATGAGGCCACTCGGGTTGCTGTAAGATAATTCGTTCGCTCTCCATTTGAAAAAATCATCTTCCGGTAATGAAAATCGGTTATCTATATTGAGGTATATAGGTACCACTTGAAAGGACCCGGTTCCGAAATGTTAGTAACATTCTTTCGTTGGATTGCTATTGTGCTTCATAGTGTGGTCCATAAATAACTTATCTGGTTGTTTGCAGGTCAAGGACGGTAAATTCAGCCAAGAAGGAGGAAATAAGTTGGTCGCCCTCAGATTCCAAAACCCCAAGGAGAAAGAGCTGGCTAAACAACTTATCAGCACCTGCGCCAAAGAAAGTGAGTTTGAGTTTTGTGTTGATAATAAAATGAGAGAAGTCAATCTTTGTTTATTGGGGGTTAAACATATTGAAAGGTACTGATGCAAGTTTATAGAGAGGTCCCTAGGTCAAGTTTGGAATGATCACACTTACAAATATTTTTCAAAGTCTTACCAAATTCATAACCCAAAGAAAAAGGACAAAGACTCCACTGAGCATTTTAGTAGAATGGATCGATCATTACCCTCTCCTTCCTGTCATGAAATTTGAAATTCCTGAAGTTTATTGCACAAGGGAGGGTTGTTAGACTAAAAGTGGGATCGAATAAAGAAATATATATAAAAACAATAACATGAAAGAACCGGTGAAAATAGTGAAGGTATAGCGATTTATCAATGTAGCCCCCTCCATTGGTTCTTTCCATAATTCGATTTGGATCAACTGAAATATGTTTCAAAACTAGAGCAGTTTTCTTAATCGAAGGAACAATAGGAGAGAAAATCACCTCTATAAGCTGTATGATCAACGCTTGAAATGCTTACCCCCTCCACTCACCCCCATTTACAATGAAAATTCAACTGTAGAAACCAAAATCTTATTTGAACGAAAAACTAATGGCATGAATCGGTCGACAATTCTTGCTTAGGCAGCGATTGAAAGAATTCCCTCTATTCCCCATCCTGCCAAGAACAACATAATATGTTATTTTCCCGGGAATTGAAGTATAACTAGATTAAAATTGTGACAGATAAAAGAATCATGACGAGCGGTTGAGAATTATAACCTGATTAGTGTCAACAAAATTTGTCTTTAAAAAAACGGATTTTTTCGGCCATTGTTACTCTACCAACAGTGTGGAAAGTAGTTTTTCTTTCCCAGCATAGTCCATTTTCAGTGAAAAGTGATGTCCATTTTTTGTTTAGTTGAAGGTATTGTCCATTTTTTACTTTTCCAACATAGTCCATTTTTAGTGAAAAGTAATGTCCATTTTCGTTTTTCTTGCTCATTTTGCTTCCGAGTCTACTAAGGTAGCGGAAGCATTGTTTCACTTTCGGAATGTGAGAATTTTTTTGTCTCCAAAATCAAAAATTCCACTCGCATTTTGCGTTTTATACCTTTCTGAACAATTTGGGTTCCGTGTCTGTCTGTCTGTCAGTAAATCCTTGTTACGGGCAAAACTATACGAAGTTATAGTCCGATTTTGATGAAATTTTCAGGGATTGTTCAAGGTTTGATTGTAGATGGTCCCCTATGAGTTTCATGACCCCCGGATCAATAGTAGCCTCTGCGCATGCGCAAACGTGAAATCCTTGTTACGCGCATAACTTTGGTTTTCTTGACCAATTTCGATGAAATTTTCAGGGATTGTTCGGTTTGATGTGTAGATGGTCCTCTATAGTTTTCATGACCCCTGGATCAATAGTAGTCACGTGAAATCCTTGCCACAAGCACTAACCAGTTCTTTTCGATGAAATTTTCAGGATTGTTCGGACTTATTAGGTATATTTTATAGTTCGTTCAATATTTGAACATGCCTAAGGGGGTGCTCCTGCATAACAATAAATTTACCCTAATTCAATATTTACTTCGTCTAATTGAAAGAAGTTCTTTAGTCAATAATAATTTTCAATGATCATGGATACGAGGAAGCTATGTGCCACACCCACTTGGCAGACGTTTTAGTTTTCGATGTCCGTTTTTAATTCCCAAAAGAGTCCATTTTATTTACTGGAAAGTTCTGCCAAGGGGGTTGGGCAATATAAAGTCTCCCAAGAGTCATCTAGGGGTCCAGGCGTTGTGGCACACTTAAGCAGGCAATTTCCATTAAAAAAGAATACCACACTTATCATGAAGTTATAGCTTCACTTCGACACTCGCTGCACATTACTCAGTTAAAATATTGAGTAAGGGAGAGATTGCTAGAGCATTGACTCTAAACAAAATCATCTGTGGGTCCACTGCGCCAGCCCCCCGGGAATGCAGAGCGCCAAGACTTGGTGTGTAAACCCAGGTCACCTGAGGGAGTAGACGACGTGCAGGTCACTCAGTACAGAGACAAGGTCAGTGGGAGAAGTTCAAGAGTTCACTCCGTGGATGAATGCGACAACTGAAGTTCACTTTGTGAATGAATGGGACCTGCAGTTCGTCGTCTCCATTCTGAGACAGTCACCACCACTACTGCTATCCCGTGGCTTGACCGTCAACCTCTATTATCTTTATCATCCTTTAGAATTCGGTAAACGACAGACATCTACTGTTCTCTTTTCACTCCTTAGTCATTTTCGAGTCCCTAAAAGACTTATTAAATATAATGGATCATGATGAGTATAGTATCGACCAGTGTAGTTTAGTACACTTGCTGCACATTTCGTTGAAGTTAAAAATATTGAACTGCAGGTCAGGGAGAACGGTTCGGCAGGTCTAGAGCAACATGGCCGTAGGAGTCAACAAAACGTTTGCGACCTGCGGAGAAGAGGTCGCGACCGTTCTTCGAACGTCGGCCAGAGCCCGTCTTGTAATGAACTGCAGAGCGCCGAGTTTTGATAGTCTATTGAATGTTGAAACACCTAGAAAAATCCTTTACCTACTTCAAGTTGTAATGACTCACCATCATGAATTTCGGCCACAAAAGAGGTACCAAGATTGCAGAGATTATAACATTCTATGTTCTTTTCGTTAGTTGGATCTTGTTATTCGTTCAATATATAGGAAGTACGCCAGAAATCCCTATAATGCCGAATTTCTTACTTGGTTTTGATTGAAGTGTTGATGTAATCGTGGTTTTTGTTTCAGTCAAAGTCAAGGAAGGCGAGAAGTGCTCCCTCGGAAGAGGCATCAGGCAATGCTTTGTTTCCCACGGCAAAGAAGTAAGTATTGTACACGATGCGTACAATTAATTTTGATTAAAACAAAACGTTAAGGACCAACAAAAATAATTATGGCATAATTTCGTCAGTTAGATGTCGAAACTATATTTTTTTCACAAAACCTATCCAAAACTTTACTCTGAATCAGAATGCATCATGAGAGGTCGACATTGTTACTAAAATAATTATGAATTATTGATGGTACTCAGCTAATTTAATTCAAGATTCCTTTTTATATTGAAAATCTATGCTTATTGTACCTTCTGAAATGAAGTTGGTTTGGTACCATGTAAGCTTAATATTCAAAAGTAACCCATTTCTACCAATCCACGATGAGCAATAGATTTAAAAACATGATTTCAGTCACGTAATAATTTCGACATTGTACTATTCCAGGTCAACTTCTTCCCTACCGCGTAGAACCTCGTCTTCTCATCCAAGAAATCTCCAATGTGATATTCCTCTAAAACGAACGATTAATTTATTGATCCTAATTTATCTAATTTATTCTGTAAATAGCAAGTAAACAATAAAATTATGTGCACGTAATGAGTATGTACTGATTGTTGAATTCAACCTAGCTGAGCATCTCACAGTGGAATAAAACTGGAAAGATTTGGTCAAAAAGGATATTTTTAAACTTGTCCTCGGAAGAGTACTGCACATTTTGAATTTAAATGGGGCACATCTCCCCCACTTTCCTCAGCTCAATTAAACCCGAGATAAGTGTGCAAGACAAATCCATAAGTAGCTTTAATTTCAGCTGAATCTTCATTTTTATTATCATACTTTATTTCATATATAAGATTCGTACTCGGGAAAAAATCACGATAGATAGCATCTGTCAAGAAGAAATCAAAAGTATGTGATGGTTCGGGTACAAATCCGGAAGGAGTTCGGTGAGTTGAAATACACAACCATGTCTAGGAGGATTCTTGTAATAAATGATGTAATTGAAGGGATTCGAGGAGAAGCGAACATCAACGATCAGATAAGCTGCACTATATGCGGCAATAAGACAATTGTTGTTTGTTCAATCCAATTAAACTTTACACAATATATTATTTTCAGTAGAATTTTAGGTTTATTATTCAATAATAAACCATTGTAATCGCTCTTGAAAAAAAATTTTTAACCCCCCCTGAAAATTCCATGGTTTACGTTTCAAAGGGTGTAGAATCGAAATCTGCAATAAATTTTTCCGTGTCGATACGCCGTACGCTCATCGGTTAGTACACAAATATGATCAACTGATCCCACGAAAACAGATTTACTTTTAAACGATTTCTCCCAAACGGCTGGAGCAAAAATCAAACGGCTGGAGCAAAAAATCTGAAATTTTCAGGAAAAATCCATCTTGGTCCGACGAACGCCCCAATTCTTGAGCCAGCTCTCTCACTCAATTGAAAGTGCCCTTTAAGGGAAGTCAAAGTTTTGTAAAATCCCCAAAAAACCTCAAAAAAACCAAGGCGGCCTAAATATGGATTTTTTTTTTTAAGAACTTTCCATGAGGAATCGAATGAGCCCCTCTCCAGGTCTGTAGCTCAAACCATTCCCGGTGTATGGCATGATCTTATGCTGCAAATTCTTTCACTGGGGTTTATTATTTAATTTTATAAATAAACCAAGTAAAACAAACCCGTAGCGCAAGGGTTTCGTGCGGGACTCACAACCACAGGTTCTCGGGTTTTTTTCCCGCGTTTGGCAGGACAATTTTTGCCCCATATGAATGTGGTATACACACTTGGACACAAGAGAAACGTTTTGCCCCGCAGACACACCTAGGCTCAAGACAAAACAAAACGCTGTATGTAGGTGTCGCAAGTGCCATAAAATCATAACATAAAAAAACGCTGCAAATTCTTTCACTGGGGTTTATTATTCAATTTCATTCATTTGGCTTGCATTCATAATTTGAATTTTTACTAAGCTTTGGAGTGTGCGTGTTTCACAGGTGATAGAGCGATTATTGAATTTCAGGAGATATGCATAGGGCACGTAAATTGACTCTCAACCAAAATACCTATTTGGATTGATCAGTTGATCATATTTGTGTGCCTCCTGAAATTCAATAATCGCTCTATCACCTGTGAAACACGCACACTCCAAAGCTTAGTAGAAATTATAATTATGAATGCAAGCCAAATTAATGAAATTGAATAATAAACCCCAGTGAAAGAATTTGCAGCGTTTTTCAACTGCATATAGAAAAGGTAAGGGTAAAAATTTCCCAATATTCATATTCCTGAAAATCCTAACAATTCCCACCAGCAGTCTGCGTTTTCGATGTTTCCTTCTATAAGTGTCTGCCTAATATTAACAAAGAAACTGTGATTTTTTTTATAAATTTTTTTTTAACTTGAAGTTTATTTGAAAAATTACATATTAAGATACTATTGGAATATGTACCCGTGAAAAATCACATGATATCACTGTATGTACGAGTAATATTATCAATAAATCGATGCTGCGCTGCCCAAAATTTGGTTTTTTACATTGATTTCCAAAAAAAAAAATACTGAAACCATATTTTGGAAAACAGGGAAGAATAGCATGAACTTACTCCAAGCTCGATGAGGATGGTAAAATTTTCTCATTTCATTCCAGGTGTTGGTCAAGGGCTTGATACAGAGATTCGGGAATGGCCTCATTCGATTCTACAAGAAAAAATTCATTAACAAGAACTGTAATCTAGAAATATTGTTGAAAATTATGGCATTTGAAGACTCTTGACCGGTTTTTTCGTGTTTCCGTACCACTGTGATTCCATGCTTCTTTTTAACAAAGTTACTGAATTCTTCCTAAAAATGTAATAATATTTGTTTACCTCTAACAGTTTAGTTTTCATTTTATAGTGTTTAGTAGTTGAAAGAGTCTAATTGAATGTTAACTTTGAAGTATGCCTCCAAAGGCTTTTTATCATGCAAAACCACAAATTTTATCACGGTGAAGTGTGAAAAACTGTCTGTCAAGTGAGGTATGTCTCATAAATTCCTCATATCGGTAACATGCATTTACAGATCATTGAAAAGTTTTAAATAATCTTGAAACATATAGAGCAGAAACATATAAGCTCGGTATCTGGTTTCGCGGTACAAAACTGTCACGGGACATGTTCCCACAGGTATCAACGCCTTCAAATAATGAATCTACCTGTATTGCAGGTCTATAGCGGCGCCGAGTTTATACAGGAAACAATGATGGTATCATCGATTGTAATTTATGAGAGATGATTAAGTGGGCTTTCCACAACAACACTCTAAATTTGTGTTCTAAATATTTGAGCAAGTACAGAGTGAAGCAGTGATGTTTGAGCAATGAAACCATAGAGGCTATCTTCTGCCTGACCTGGACATTTTCTGAATAGTTCATACAAATCGGGGGAACGGAAATTATTAGACTCACAAGTAAATTAAGGCATAAGTACACCAATTGTTGAAGGTGGCTCCATACATTATCGTTGTTACTGAAATTACCTGCAATAGAAGCTACTTTCAATTTCTAATCGGAAAATAAGATGAAATATCCTTGAAGCATAGTTGACTGATCAGGGCGCACATTGCTATCCAGAAATGAACACTGAATTCATGAACTCTACCTATTTCAAGGTTTGAAGATGATTCTGAAAAGTAGATTGCAAACCATAATCCAATTTAAAAAAATAGGCACTGCTAATGCATGCAACAATAATTCAAAAAACACGACAACTGCTATGGACAATATAAAATCCCAGCTAAATTCAACATAGATTTTATCCTGACGTCAGCAGAGCAAATGGTCGACAAAGAACTTTACAGATACCTTAGTACAATCAACTATGGTCTATAAAAATATTTAGTATTGTAAGACACTAAAAATATGTATTAATGAAACATTATGGCGTAAAAGTGTAATAGTAAGCCAATAAAAATTATTTTAAAAAGTAAAAATAAAAAAGACCGAATCCGTGAAGAGGAAACTAAAGTTGTATGTGACAAATTTTGACTTTGATTGTTTTGGCACGTTCTCAGCCGATTTTCAAGATTATTATTTTTGTGCCGATCTTAATTTCGCGCTACTCGTACAACGAACTTTCAAAATTTCGAATTACACGACGAAACACAGGAGGTGGAGGGGGTAATACAGAAAAAACGTTAACTGGCAAGTTTAACCTCAACAAGAACAATCTTATAGCAAAGGCAAAGGCGGCAGTGGGCAGTACGAGGGACATTCTTCGTAGAGGTAGAGTTGACACTTGGGGGACGAGATTTAAACTTTTTGATGCCCTCGTGAGCTCCGTCCTTATGTATGCATCTGAGGTATGGGGCTTGTGGTATATGGACGAAATAGAGGTTGTTCAGATGTTCTTTTTAAAGAGTGTCCTCTGCCTGTCAAAGGGAGTTCCAGGGCATTTCCTTCGACTTGAGATGAATAGACTCCCATTAAAGGTGGCAGTATTGGAAAGGAGCTTAGGCTTTCTTCTTCGAATATTGATGATGGAGGACAATAGATGGCCTAAGCTGTGTTTCCAGGAATTAGCCCGTTTTCATGGAAATTATAAGAATTCCTCAGAATTTAATTGAGTCACCATGTTGGACGGCATCCTAGTTGAGATTCGAGTGTCCCTGAACTGGAAGCAGCTAACACACCAAGATCTCAAGAAAGTGCGGCTAGACATAATGAAGAAGTACAAGAATCATTGTTGGAGTCAAGATATAAGAAGAGCTATGCATAGCAGCTACAAACCTATGTTCAGGAAAATAGTTGATTTTTCTGGAAGGCAGCAATATCTGGACCTGACAGGAAACATCCATAAAATGAGACTAATTGCTCAGCTAAGATTAGCTACAACAAATAAAGACATGGGTAAAATACAATTTTTTCATAAACGCAGCAAATACGTGCTTGACAACGGAGAACTTTGTACAGTATGCAATAAGCTGGAGCCGGAAACGATTACTCACTTCTTGCTTGAATGCTCGTTGTACAAGCCGTACAGAGATTATTATTTGGCAGAATACCTCTCAAGCGATACAGTGGGACCAGCGGAAAGTGAAACGAGGGCCGTAGAATAATGGATCTTGGAAACGACAGAAAATTGATATCCAACCTTCACCAATATATTATCCACTCCTTGATGTTAAGAGCATTCGCCCGTAACGAGCTATAAGTGTAATAAATAGTGAAAATCGTCGAAAATCTATTGACAGACTATTTATACATGTACCTATATACATATCTTGTATGAAACTAAATTCTGAATCAGTTTATTAATGATGTCTAAAGAAGTCAAATTCAGCAGTTAATAAGCTAATTTTACTAAATTTGAAATTAAGAAGTGTTGTCAATTTATTTATTTATATTTTTTTTTTGGATATAACAACCGAACTTTTGTAACAATCCCTTGCTGGATTTTATACAATAAAAATATTTGATTTGATTTGATACAGAAATAACGTGTTTTTTCATGATGAATGGTTGTTTGAAGGATTGTGGGGCATCAGTTACTGATAATTTAGTTAATTAATGTCATTGGCTATTAATGTACCTAAATTTTCCTAAATTAGTTATACTGGGCGGTTGGTAAAAACCAGAAATGTGAAGATGAAAATTCCAAATACAAACAGATTTGATTCAACAACAATGTATGTTATCATTGAAAACACACACGCTCTGTGAACTGCAGATTGCGGAGAAGAAATCCTTGTAAACATATTTAGCCTAATTTTAGGGCAACTGTAGTTCTAAGTTGTCCAAAGTCGGATGGGTACATTCTAAAATAATGGTTTAAATTTTATCCAATGAACAATGGATTTATTCTGTTAAATTATTATGCACGAATTGGAGCGAAAAATGTTCAAAAGCGGATCCTCTACAACTAAGCTTGATTGGTATGCGATGTCAAGTTTTTTCAAGAATGACTCATATAGTCACGGCTGTTAGAAAAGTATTGAGGAATATCCCATCCATCAAGCAATGTAAAGATTGTTCAGAACGTAAAATACTTCTATCCAGTTGTGATTTAAAATGATTAGTAGCTACTCTCCGATATACAGGGTGTCCCAGGAGTTATACACAATCCGACTCCTACGTGATCTACAACTCATTTCCGAACAAAAATGCCTCCTAGCAATGCCGCAAAGGCTCGTTTCCGGGCTATTCTCTATTTAAGATTTGTTTCGTGTTTTCGATCTTATGTCATTTAACGTATCATAACTCCCTCAATTTTGGAGATAACTCAAATTTGATGACACCGATGGAAAAGCCAAAAATTTTCCATCTATTTGATGTCAGAAAACTTTTTTTATATTGCATTGAAGATGTGCGATTGCTGCGCGAAAAAAAAGTTTTGTCAAAATTTTGAAATCAAAATTTGAATGAAAGGAAATGGAGTTTAGATGCAGAAAAACGTGTGTTTTCTGTTACAATTGAGGGTTTTCCAAAAGTCTCTTCGAAAAAAGGTTGGAGGCGGGATATACGTAATTTTTCTCGCTGAATCGAATGGTGACAACGCCAGACCTCTCAAGTGACGATTTAGGTTAGTTTTGTCGGGTGCATAATTCGTTTGTGAACCGCGTCTACGGCATTTCTAAGCTGTCCGGCCAAAGTCAAGATCATCGAAGAGCCGAGAGACGGCTATTGTTTGTGTCCATTTACGATTGATTCCGATGAGTTGCATCCATCTTATTGCTGACACTATGGACCCTTATCAAATCAGGCTTCCGTATCATTGCCAACTCTTCCCTTTCGCCTCTTTCCTCGCGGTATCCCCTTCATCGAGGTTATCCCTATTGCATATTCCCATTCATCATGGTGCGCTATAGCTATTGAACATAGCTGGTAGTAATCACCAAAACCTTAGAGACAAAAAACAATTAGGTAGTAGATAGAAACGCTGCAAATTCTTCCACTGGGGTTTATTATTCAATTAGCATGCGTTCATGATTTGAATTTCTACTAAGCTTTGGAGTGCGTGTTTCACAGGTGATAGAGTGATTATTGAATTTCAGGAGCCACACGAATATGATCAACTGATCAATCCAAATAGGTATTTTGGTCGAGAACAGATTTACGTGCTCTATGCATATCTCCTGAAATTCAATAATCGCTCTATCACCTGTGAAACACGCACAGTCCGAAGCTTAGTACAGATTCAAATCATGAACGCAAGCCAACTGAATAATAAACCCCAGTGAAAGAATTTGCAGCGGTTTTTTTTTATGGTTATCAGAATGCTTCAACCCGTGTATCGGCTACAAAGCCTTTTAGGAGTTCACTTCAGTATCCACATTCACTACATCACTAGGTTACTGCGATCAAAACAAAAAACAAGAAAAACGCCGTTGTTTTTGTTTTGATCGCAGTAACCTAGTGATGCAGTGAATGTGGATGCAAATGTTGGCACCAAGATCATGCCATACATCGGGAATGGTTTGAGCTACAGACCTGGGGAGGTCGGAAAGTTCTTTAAAAAAAGTCCACATTTACGCCGTCTTGGTTTTTTTGGAGGTTTTTAGGGATTTTACGAGACCTTGACAACCCTTAAAGGGCACTTTAAATTAAATGAGAGAGCTGAAAATTTCAGATTTTTTGCTTCGGCCGTTTGGGAGAAATCGTGTTTACGGCGTACGGACGGAAAAATTTTATTGCAGATTTGGATTCTACACCCTTTGAAACGTAAACCATGAAATTTTCATGGGGGGGGGGGGGGTTAGAATTTTTTTTTTACAAGAGCGATTACAATGGTTTATTATTGAATAATAAACCAAAACAGAAAGAGAGAGTACCATAGTCATTCAAAGTAAACTTTTAGCTCCTTCATAATTCAAAATCTTCATACTCATTGAAAGTAATTATGTTGCTACGTTCATAAGTACATACTCATATTGGACTGGAGCTGGTCCATAAATTTAAATTAATCAATTGGTTCTTGGCTTAATACGAGTGGCACATTATTTGGTCGGTACAGGAGTCAATCTATTCTTCGGATCGAACGGATTCCTTGAACGAATTTCAATTCTCCTTCGTCAGTCACGCACCCATTTCCTCGCATCACCCGTTCAACTCCAACCACCGGAAAGTCAGTTGCGGATAACAGAAAACTCCGATGCCCATCGGAGTCACGGACGTTTACAGTCCAAGGCGATAAAGAGCCGCCACCCCCCTCCAAGGGGCAGCATCTCTGAATCACCGTGGGCAGGATTTCTATATAAAGTTGTTTGAGTGACGGGAAATCAAGGTAGATTGTTCTTTGTGCTCTTCACCACCAAATATGAACCCGACAGCAGCTATTGTGTCCCTCCTCTTGGTGGCCTACACACAGGTAAGCTCCATTCGTTTTTTATATCGAACTAGCTCTTTTATATGTTGGTTAGAGCAATAAAATAGATGAGGGGTTCAAATTCATCATTGTCTCCCAAATGACTGACTTTCGGAATTCTTAGTTTTCGAATTCTTTCATAACCGAATAAAAAAGTCCGTCTATCCAGAGCTCTTTTTCGAAAATTCCTGGATCAAAATTATTGAAATAAAAATTTGGGTCAAAAATCACAAATGGGGCTTAACTTAGCCTGAATTCGTCATACATTTCTGTCAATCTTAAAGAGTGAAATCTAGAGGCTGAAATATCAAAATATCTAAACACTTCCGAAATAACAATAATTTTTGTTCCCTGTTGATACACATTCCTTCAATAAGCCCACGATACGTTTACCCGTTCAATCTCCATAAAGGCAAAAACTTTGATAGAAAAAAGAACGTCAACATGAATGTGACTTTGACCGTCATTGTACATATCGTGGGGTTCCGAGTAAAAGTGACCAAGTAACATTTTCGGGTTCAAAATTTTACAGGGTCATTCCGGTACTAAGAACGTTGTCTACTGTGTGTTGTTGCTAAGAACGTTTTCTTCAAACTGATGTGCAAGAAATACATCCGAAAATAAATTTTCTTGCCTGACCCAAAGTTTTATGTGACCAAATGGCATAAGTCTTCACCACAAAACACGAGATGGATTATAAATGTATTTGATGCATGTAAATTTATCAATTGCCATTTTATCACTTTTGTCTGTTAAGATTTTAAGATTGCATAGTGGGCAGGTGAAAATGACCAATTACAGTGATTAATGGATAACCTTTTCTAACAGAAATACTATAGAAATTGTTATTAGATGCTTGGCAACACGATAAATTAACGAAAAAACTATTCAATCCCTCAATTTCATGTAACTATGCGACGGATTTTCGAAGAATTGAATTGACCAAATGAGTAAAGCTTGAAACTCCAGGCAGGTAAAAATGATCAAATAGAGTTTTCCAGAAAATAGCTTTGTTTAATCTGAAGTGAATTTGAAGTCACGATATCATAGGTCAGGGCGCTAGCTAAAATACCTACAGGATAAAGAAAAATCGAAACATAGTTGGATGAGACATCACACAACCACACAGTAAGAAGAAAATTCCTGAAACTTCAGAATCGCTCCCCTGTGAAATTTTGCAAATGTTACTTGGTCACTTTTACTCGGAACCCCACGATATTAAACACTGGCACGTACCTGATCGATATTGGATTTTTGAGCCAAATTTGGTAAACGTTGGTCCAGTAGTTTTCTGAGAAACGCTTCTGATGGACGAATTTGTTTTATTCGATTTTTGACATGTTTATCTTAGAACTTTTGTGGGAGAGTTAAAATGTTTGTCTTGGTCGATTACCAAGGTTATTGAATATTAAATATAAATTATTGATTATTCTTAAAAATGATTTTGATTACTCGATCATTATTGAAAGTACTGAACCAAAATCGCCAAATAATTTGTGAATCAAAGAATCAGGTGACATATTCGCAATAAAATTTGGTTTTCAAGAGTTTTCGAGTTTTTCATAACACATGTTTAAATTTGCGGACAAGCGTATATTATTTTTAAAATTCGAACTTGATACTTGGTATATATACCAATAGCACATTAGTAGCTACTTCTATAATTCTATATTTAGGTTGTTTAATTTTCATTCATAATGATTAAAATATACAGTTCTGTAAATAAAACGCTCTAAATGATGTTATCATTTACTGCCAATATTTTATTAACCCTCATTATAAAAATCACTGCAGTTAATCGTTAGTTTTTAGTTAATCGCGAAACCATAAAAACTTCCCTTCGACTAAAATTATAACTTCTGCTGCAGTAGAAATAAAACAACGGGTAACGATGAATAAAACGCAAGATGAAGGGTCATTATCAAGATTTTGTGGAATAAAGACAAATTTGATTTGATATCCAATGTTTTTTAAAACATTCTACTCCGTTGTTCATTGTTATAATTGTTTGTTTTGTGTTATAACTCAATATTAAATGAATACACTAGATTTTTATTTCAATTTTCAGGCCCACACTAAAGAGCTTTCTCCAACTGAGGTGTATAAACTAAAAGTACGGGATGAGTGTAACAAGGAAATCAAAGCAACACCTGGTAAAAGAATTGCATTAATTTCGAGCATTTATTTTATGTACGTTTAAAGGGGTTCGTTGATGACTATGTCATCCTTTCGCCGATAATCGGTTACGGAGTGTCTATAAAAGTGTGTATAAAATCGAAATCTTTCCTAATCTGCTCGAGGTGCTAAAATAGTGCTCGCATGGGACATAGGATACAGTTTCAACGTAGGCACACTGATTACCTGGATGATCCTTGTGGCTAATGTCTTTTTTAACTAACCTACTGTGATGAAATATGAAACGGAGCTCCTTGTGTCATCAAGAATGCCATTACAAGGTATGGAGACTTACAATTGGTTGAAATGC
Source organism: Creontiades dilutus (assembly GCA_031894815.1). Taxonomy (NCBI): domain Eukaryota; kingdom Metazoa; phylum Arthropoda; class Insecta; order Hemiptera; family Miridae; genus Creontiades; species Creontiades dilutus. The sequence continues at coordinate 49,713 of JAVIWC010008821.1, read as the reverse complement.
CCCTTGTAGCGAATTTCTCTCTAGATTGACCTATAGTGTTGATAATTGAATCAAATTTTAAAAAATCCGTCCGTCCGCTGTCTGCCGTACAGTTTGTCTTCGACTCTACTTGCCAAAAGTTGATGAACTGCGTATCAAATATCACAAATGGTGTTTAGTTACTGGGTTCTAATCAGTGTCAGTCAATCCCAAAGGGTGAAAACAAAGGGATGACACATCAAAGAATCAGAATAAAGCTAATGTCTTTCTTAATTGACCTGCAGGGCTGAAATTCAAAATGGAACTCCTTGCGTCATTTAGAATCACGAAGCCCCTGAATGGTTGAAGGACCCTTGCAGCGAATTTCTCTCTTAATTGACCTATTGAGTTGAAATTTGAATCGAATGAAAAAAATCCCTCTGTCCGCAGTCCGTACACATTCCAGCTTTTCTCCGAATCCATTTGATCAATGTTAATGAAACTTATATCAAAACGCTGCAAATTCTTTCACTGGGGTTTATTATTCAATCGGCTTGCGTTCATGATTTGAATTTCTACTAAGGTTTGGAATGTGTGTGTGTTTCACAGGATAGGGCGATTACTGAATTTCAGGAGATATGCATGGAGCACGTAAATCTGTTTTCGACCAAAATACCTATTTGGATTGATCAGTTGATCATATTTGTGTGCCTCCTGAAATTCAATAATCCCCTATCCTGTGAAACACGCAGACCCCAAAGCTTAGTAGAAATTCAAATCATGAACGCAAGCCGATTAATAATAAACCCCAGTGAAAGAATTTGCAGCGTTTTTTTATTGAACCTCAATACACAAAAAAACATCTATAATTTATCAAGTCCTTTGGCACTCGTATTGCGTTAAAACTTCCCCAAATCCAAATTTAAACGATGTAGCCAAAGGTAGACAGATGTAGAGGGGGCACACAAATATCATCAACTGATCAATCCAAATAGGTGTTTTGATTGAGAACCGATTTACGTGGTCTATGCATATCTCCTGAAATGCAATAATCGTTCTATCACCTGTAAAACACGCACACTCTAAAGCTTAGTAAGATTCAAATCATGAACGCAAGCCAATTGAATAATAAACCCCAGTGAAAGAATACTTATTTACCCCAGTAATAATATTGAATAATAAATCCGAGTAATAATATTGAATAATATTTACCTATATATTATCAGAATGCTTCAACCCGTGTATCGGCTACTAACTACACTACAAGTATTCACATCGGCTATCACTCCAGTATCCACATTCACTACAACTCGACGCTATCGGCCGGACATCACTACGTTACAAACAAACAATAATAAACGAAAAAACGCAAATGTTGGCACCATAAATCGGGCCATACATAGGGAATGGTTTGACCTACGGACGTGGGGAAGGGCTCATTCGATTCCTAATGGTATGTTCTTCAAATAGGAAAATATTTAGGCCGATTCGACTAGTTTTGGGGTTTTCAGGGATTTTACAAAACTTTTACAGCCCTTAAAGGGCACTTTAAATTGAGTTAAGGAGCTGGCTCAAGAATTGGGGCGTCGTCGGACCAAGATGGATTTTTCCTGAGAATTTCAGATTTTTTGCTCCAGCCGTTTCGGAGATATCGTGCCGGAGACGGCGTACGGCGGACGGACGGAAAAATTTTTATTGCAGATTCGGATTCTACACCCTTTGAAACGTAAACCATGAAATTTTCAAGAATTTTTTTTCCAGAGCGATTACAATGGTTTATTATTGAATAATAAACCAAAATCATGAATGGCGTGTAGCTATTACTGACTTCTAGTCATTAGTGCCTGTCAATCCCAAAGGTTGAAATCAAAGGGATGACATATTTAAGAATCTGAATATCGACTACTTCCGAAATAACATTAATTTTTCATGTTCGCTATTGATAAACATCCCGTCAGGGTATCGAATGAGTCCACTGGGACCCGTTTACATTCAACTCCTCGCTTTCGATAAGCGCTAGAACTTTTACAGAAAAAATCTGTAAAAGCTGATCACCTGAAGAACCCTTGTGGCTAATCTGTTTTCTAATCGATTGTCCGAGGTGAAGTATTCAGTACTTGCTAAGCCATGTAGGTAGAATACAACTACAAGGTATATAGGTAAGCTCAGAGTTTAAATAATGCACCTGAGACAACGTTCAATAAAAATATCATAGAACAGAATAGATAAGTAGTACCTTTGTGTAATGATTTGTATCGTTTTCATTTCATCCTAACACAATACCTATAAATTCATAATTGAAAGGATGCCATTCGATTTTTGTCATGACCGTAAGAACAGATTGAATACCACAACCAAGGAGAGTTTCCCTGTATATTTACGGAATCGTAACAGATGGCCTCGAACACGAATTCACACGGCAAAAATTGACAAATAATTGTTTTTATAAATTGTTATTTTCTTTTCGTCAAAATTCAGCTTAAAACAAAGTTTTCGCTATGTTAGATGAAATAATTTGACTACTATCATTTTAGCAAGGCTTTTCTGTCGGGAAATAACTAGCTTCGAACCTAACAAAAACTGTAACAGTAACAAAACGTCAATAATTTATACGAGAAGATGAAGTTTTTATGACAATGAGCCTTGAGTACACAACTAATAATTAAGACATAACTAATTCATCTGGGAAGGCCAAGTTGGGGGCCGACGGAAGATAATTGGCTACATTAATTAACATATTTCTTACAGAACGAACGCTTTGCCCAGTCATTCAAATTAATGAAACTTGTATGAAAAATTAACATGGGAACCGATGATGGTCTTGGAATATCACATTCGGCTAACCTTAAAGGGTTCATCCGTTCCAGAAAAACGTCGAGATTGTAGAAGAAATATAGTATATTTTCACTATAACGAAAAGAGTTACAATGCTAAATCGATTTCGACCGTTAGATCATCGTTATAAACTGAAATGCTCTTGCGGACTCGTAATGTGGGCAGACAGGTAGACAATTTAGAGAAAGAATGAAAGAATACCAACAAGATTTCAGGGATAACAACGGAGAGTCTGCATTTGCCAATCATCAGTTAGACAGTTGGACAAAATAGACAGTTTGTAAAATTAGTTCCCTTTTGTTCAAAAGGAGGTGTTCTGAATGTCTAACTGAATGTTTGAATGAGGATATCTCAAGATACATTCACCCATTAATAGGTTCACTCCTAAAACATTTTTCTTAGGCTTGATGCAATTCCTTTTTATGTTTTTTACCCCAATATTGTTTGCGAATGATTTAGTGCGCATCCATTTGCTCTCCGCTATAACTTTGACAGAAAAAAATGACGTAAACATGAAAGTGAATTTGAACTGGTGTGATCATGGTAAAACGCTGCAAATTCTTTCACTGGGGTTTATTATTCAATTGACTTGCGTTCATGATTTGAATTTCTACTAAGCCGTGGAGTGTGCGTGTTTCACAGGTGATAGAGTGATTATTGAATTTAAGGAGGCACACAAATATGATCAACTGAACAATCCAAATAGGTATTTTAATTGAGAACAGATTTACGTGCTCTATGCATATCTCCTGAAATTCAATAATCGCTCTATCACCTGTGAAACACGCACACTCCAAAGCTTAGTAGAAATTCAAATCATGAACGCAAGCCAATTGAATAATAAACCCCAGTGAAAGAATTTGCAGCGTTTTCCAGAACATTTCAGATTTTCTAATTTTTCCTGAAAATTATCAGAATGCTTCAACCCGTGTATCGGCTACAAAGCCTTTTAGGAGTTCACTCCAGTATCCACGTTCACTACATCAACTGAGTATTCTCGACCAATTTATATAATTTATTCTTTTTCGTTCAATTAGGATTTTGGTTTAGTATTAAGAAATATTTCAGCTCATGCAACTTTCATTACGAGAAGGGGTAAATGGAGGGGTAAACATATAAATCATTATTTCATCGTCATTTTCATCCGATTTTATCGATTTAAAAACGTTTACCTCCTTTTTTCTACCCTAATTCTAGTCTAGTAGTGCAACGAATTTAAGAAATTTTCAATTTTATCTATGGGACGAGAAATGTAGGGGGTAAAAACAATGCAATCAAGCTTGTACTGCCGACTAATTCTTTATTATTTTTCGTTCGATTAAGAACTTCAGTCTGTTTTAAACATATTTCACATGTTTCTGAATCATTTACAGAAGTTATAGAAGGGAATGAATGGAGGGGTAATAGTAATAATTTTTTTTAATGTGTTTTATTGCACCAAGTTATACGCTAAGTGATGTATCTTAGATTTCTTAATGTACGCTTCTGTATATTAGAATAATGTTGCTTTTAAGTCTTATAAGCAACTTTATTCTAATATACAGTTTGGCGTACATTAAGAAATCTAAGATACATCACTTAGTCCTTATTGACCTGATATTTGCACTTTATGATGCACACACTAAGTGAATTAAATCGTGTGGCTTGGTTCTCTTCAGACTTCTAAGCAGATCCTCTGTGTTAAGCTGGACGACATCCTCATTTACATGATCTTGTAGCCTCAAGAGGTGATGCATGGCTTGGCTTCGAATGACCTCATTGATAGATTCAATCTGCAGCTCGTAGTGAAGCCTGTCATTTCTAAAATATATGTACGCATCTACGCAGCTTCTTAGGACATTATTCTGAAAGAACACAGTTGCGCACCATAAGTCCAGACAGGCTTTAGGACATTTGTACAGTATCAACTTATTGTGGACTGACAGTTGACCGTCGGCCCATCAGCCAGTACATTTTTCTGAATTTGATCATAAGCTCAGCTTTTTTTTTCTTGACGTGGGACTTCCACCTTAGTTTGGCATCATTCATCATTCATTCTGACTCTCCATCTCACTGTCCAGTCATGTATGCGGGAGATAGAACGATTTAACTTGGTAACTGATTCAATGTTGGATTCCCCAGTCGCTATAACTGCAGTATCATCCGCGAACGTAGCAAGGGCATTACCTTCAATTTCGGGTAAGTCAGAGGTGTAAAGCAGGTACTGTAGTGGGCCCAGTACGCTGCCTTGCGGGGCTCCAGCTTCTATCTTTTTTGGCCCTGAAAAGGCACCATCCCGTTTTATACAAAAATATCTGTTGGATATGTAGGACTGCAAGAGTGTAGCTAAGCTACACTGTAGCATAATGTTCTGGTGGCATTTTACGAAGCTTGTGAATTAGACCCTCATGCCAAACTTTGTCAAAGGCCTGAGTCACATCAAGGAAGATGGCAGAGCAGATCTTCTTCTCCTCTAGCGCTCTCTCAATAATACTAGTTACTCTATGGACTAGGTCAATAGTAGAATGGTTCTTCCTAAACCCGAACTGATGCTTAGGAATTAGGTTCCGTTCCTCTATAAAACAGAGCAATCTCTTTTGGAGGAGTAATAAATTGTTATCTTCACTATTTTAAGCTTTTTTTCCGATTCAGATTGCGGATTAAAAACCTCTCTAAAGATGTTTTAAAAAAGTTTAAAAAAATACTCATTACTGTTCACGATTATGTTTATTCAACAATTAAGTTTGACCACATAAAAGCCGGACACAGGGATGACCCTGGAATGCAAGCAACACTTACCAATATGTATCCACACTCAAATATTCAAGTGATGAATCATTTTGCCATGAAAATTCATGTAGATACCGAATCTGCAATACGATATGAAGGATCCCGTTGGTTCCTACTCCAACCCAATTTTGAACTAAACAAATAATAATTGATATTCCCTAATATATTTACTAATTATATTCGAGTCTTAACCATTATTGTATGCTCCTAACTTGCTAAAATTTACAAAAATGAAATGTACCGTTCAACCAGTGTTGATCATTGTTTACGATGTAATACTCGTGTTCAACTGTAGCCCCTAATGGTCCAGAGGCCTATTGTAAAACCTGTAAGGTGATGGAATGGTACAGTTGCCCCTTCCACTGAGCTGAATACGGTAATGCCCGCCACACTCAGAAGATGACCCAGACGCTTGAAGGCATCTGATTCATCTCCCAAAGCGACGGATTCAAGAATCGGAAGGGCCAACCAGCCATATCCATCACGAACCTTTAACAAAATTGGTTTACACCTAATTGTTTCAATTTTCCTAAATTCATTTCTCAAATCGATTGCGTTTTATTTCATTATCTTTATTTGTTTTTAGAACAAGCCGAGATTGTTTCAAAGTTCAAGGAAGTTCCAAAGGACGAAGTTCAAAAGGTAATGAAGCGTGCAATTCTAATCAAAGAAAATTACACCTCACACAATCAAATATTGAATTGTTGATATAATTTTTTAAGGCTTTTATCGAGTTCATCAAGGTGTCGTTACATATGGTTTTATAAAGCGTTTTGATATTTAAATCTACCTAATTGAGAATAATTGCATGTGTGTATTGTGCATTTCATTAAAACAACTACGAGTATGTATTTGTCATACCATGAATCAACCATTCATTATCTGTTACAGTGCCTAATGGAATGCATCTACAAAAATACCGGAGGGGTAAGACGATTAGTTTAGCCAAAAGTTTGATTCACAAATTTATCATGTTTTTTGTTTAACAATCAATTACAACTGCTTTGTTATAATTATCCCTTTTGTTATAATTAAATTCAAAAGAAATCAAACCTTATTTAATGGAGCTATGTTCTATTTTTCTGAGAAACATCGTTTCTAGATTCTTGCTTCAATTATTACGTAGAGCATCGTTACTCTCAACAGCAAGAAAAAATTATAATCAATTTCTCTTTCACTTGTAAGACATGAAAATGTTGAAGATATTTATGTACAATTCATTTTTTCTATCGTAATATTATGAATATTCAGAAAACCTATTCTATCTAAATGAATATCACAACTCAGAGTGAAGAAATATGCCACAAAAGTTCATGTCAAGCAGCAATTTTGTAAGAGCGAATTCTCACAAATTACTATATTATATTCATGTTGAAGTGCTTTGGATTTCAGAGCAAATAATTAGTTAACCATCAATGTTTTTGAACAAAAAAGAATAACCTTACATTCTACCATCAGAACATAAGTTTTGCCTTTTTATCGATTTTCTTTAACGTATTACTTAGTCAAATTTGAGAACCTTTTCCGGGAAGATTTTGTAAATCAAGTTTTTAATGTCCTAATTCATGGTTGATTGAGGTTTTCGCTTAACGTTCTGTTAAAAAAGGTGAGTTAATAGCTTTTTTGAACATTTTTTTTCGAGGACCATACTATTGGGCTAAAAAACTGATGTCCAGGTAACTCCTTCTTTCTTGTAGAATCCTTGAGTTTTAGAAGGAAGGATGGACTTTTTATAATAATATCGTTTGTACCTAAGGAGGCACATCATCAGTAGCGATATGGAAATAAATACGTGTGAACTAGTTTAAACTTCAGAAACCATCCCTTCAAACGAGCATTCTTGGATGTGTATAACGCCTGCTAAACGTCAGTCCGCAAACCATCATTACTTAAAAGTATTGCGGGTTGAGACGAAGCTAACCTAGACTTGCAGGCGCTGAAATCTTTTTTATTGTTTAGGAGAAATTATTTTTCAGTACAGAGACAAGATAGGACTCTAAAGTAGACTCTGAAATAGAAAGATATTACGTAAATTTTATAAAATAATCCATTTTTCTATATACTAGAGGATTTGAAAGTGGGTAAGTATTTTTGGAGTTTTGGGAAAATCCGAATTTTAGATTAAGAGTGCAAAACTTTGACCGACTGATATAATCTTTCGTGTTGAGAGTTTCCATCCAATTGAAATAAAATATCTAGCAAAACAATTTAATACAAATATTACACGAAAAGTTACAAAACTCACTCATTCGGTAATGATGCGTGTCGGGAACTTGTATGATCTTCAAAACGTCAATTTTGGTCAGATCGGTAATAACGCTTGCTATCTACACATTTTTTACCATCAGTCATCCTGTACAGTTTCGGAATCAATTCAATTGAGTTCATACTATCTTTTTATACATTAAGTCTATTAATTACGTTGAATACAAAGAAGCTGATCTATCATACTCATTTGAAAACGTACCATATGTAATTGAAAGGTACGTTTACATTTAATTAACATCATAGTTGTCTAGTGTGTACTCATTAGTTCAAAAATCAATTGGAATGAATCGAAACTAAATGAGGTATTATGTTAGTTACCATTACTGTCATCTTACCGTGTTGGTTGTTGTTTTAAGATTGACGCTGAAGGAAAATACAGCGTTGAAGGGTTCAACAAGCTCATCGATATGAAATACAAAGGAGATGAAAATGCTAAGGCCAAAAAGATTAACACCGACTGCGCCAAAAAAGGTGGGCACTTTTATCATGTTTACTAATGAAGTCACAAGTCTCTTCAGGTATCTTCACATGTCAAAATTCTGAAATGATTTGAGATGTTAACGAAGACATCCCAGGTTTCTAGGTCTATTTTTTAGTCTATTTCTAGTCACTTTTTATGAATTCCCTGTGAAACAAGGCTACGTCCTAAAAGGGAGATAATAATATTTCTTAGTTCAAGCCCAATTTGATTCTAATTGTGGAACGAACTTCGGAAATTTGGAATGTCACGGCAAAAGAAAGAAACTAAGTGCTTTTTTCCTTACCGATTTGCATTTATAATTTTCAATAAATAATCGTTTTCATAATCGGCCCAGAAAAAAAAAACAATTTTAACAACTCATTGGCAAGCTCAGACGAAAACGCTGCAAATTCTTTCACTGGGGTTTATTATTCAATTGGCTTGCGTCCATAATTTGAATTTCTACTAAGCAGTAGAGTGTGCGCGTTTCACAGGATACAGCGATTATTGAATTTCAGGAGGCACACAAATATGATCAACTGATCAATCCAAATAGGTATTTTGGTTGAGAAGAGATTTACGTGCTCGATGCATATCTCCTGAAATTCAATAATCGCTCTATCCTGTGAAACGCGCACACTCCGGAGGCACACTCCGAAGCTTAGTACAGATTCAAATCATGAACGCAAGCCAATTGAATAATAAACCCGAGTGAAAGAATACTTATTTACCCCAGTAATAATATTGAATAATAATCCCCAGTAATAATATTTACCTATATATTATCAGCGTTTCATGTATATCAGAATGCTTCAACCCGTGTATCGCCTATAAACTACAAGTATCCACATCGGCTATCACTCCAGTTACCACATTCGCTACAACTCGACGCTATCGGCATCCCTAGGTTACAAACAAACAATAATAAACCAAAAAACGCAAATGTTGACACCATAAATCGGGCCATACATCGGGAATGGTTTGACCTACGGACGTGGGGAGGGTCTCATTCGATTCCTCATGGTATGTTCTTCAAATAGGTAAATATTTAGGCCGATTCGACTTGTTTTGAGGTTTTTAGGGATTTTACAAAACTTTGACAGCCCTTAAAGGGCACTTTAAATTGAGTGAGAGAGCTGGCTCAAGAATTGGGGCGTCGTCGGGCCAAGATGGATTTTTCCTGAAAATTTCAGATCTTTTGCTCCAGCCATTTCGGAGATATCGTGCGTACGGCGTACGGCGGACGGACGGAACATTTTTTATTGCAGATTCGGATTCTACACCCTTTGAAACGTAAACCATCAAATTTTCAGGGGGGGTTAGAATTTTTTTTTTTTTCCAGAGCGATTACAATGGTTTATTATTGAATAATAAACCAAAATGCTAGGCTTGAAACGCTGAGGTCACTAGTTCAAATGAAGGCACGAGAAGATTTTTTTTGTTTTCCCCCAAATTTTGCAGAAATAATATAATAAACAGTTGAGTAAGAATTGAGTTTGTTTCCTTTTAATGACAGTGTAGGATCTTAAAAACAAATCAGCAAAAGAGATCAGCACATGTCACCAGCCTAATAGTTTTTACTGAAATTCATCAAAAACCTGTTGTCCAGGCCCTTGCTGCAAACATACGTTTATAAATAAGTCAAATGTATGAAGGTTTCTGTCATTTTGTTGCATAAAAGTCTCACATTTTACTGCGAGAATGATGAATTTGTTTGTAGAAGGAACTGTGACGTTTTTCAATCATTATTTGGTTTAACAACCCAATGCGTGGCAGATTTTGGGTTGGTATACAAATTCGCTTATACGTTTGAAACTCATCAGATATTTTAGCTAGTTACCTAGGAATTTTCGGTTAATTTGTCAATCAATGATTGGGTACTCCTGAATCGCATCTAATAATCATTGTTTTGTCCCCACAGCTGCGTCTAAGGAGGGCGAGAAGTGCTCACTGGGCGGCAGTATCCGAGAATGTTTTGCAGCAGCAGCAAAAGAGGTAATTATTCACTAAGATAATCGGATGCTTATCAAAATTGATTTTAGACGTACTTTACCAATAATTAATAATGAACAAACACTTGGATAATTATGTCTGACTGCCAATTGAAAATAAGTTGTTTGTACTTTATTTTTGTGTGTTTTGGTTGCGTTATGTGGCTCTATTGTCTTTGACTTACCTTACTATTACCTTGTTATCCTAAAGTGAATAGAAATTTAATGCCAAAGTAGGTAGGTACTTTATGATCTGATGAACAAAGAAATCTCCGTAGAAGTGTTTCTCAGGAAACAGAACCATCTTGATGGGTGAAGTAGATATCGATTGACGCTCTGGTCTCATGTTATATCACGCCCCAAGCTGAAAATGAATTACGATCCATCGGAACAGCATCTGCTAAGTCACATTGCCGAAGCTTAGTTAAGTCACATAACTGACAGCCCTCAAATCCAAACAGCTACGGTTAGAATGTACGAATTTCAGCATTAGTATGTTCATTTTCCAATGTTTGGTAGCTGGACCCACCCGCCCCCGAAGTTGGAATATCAGTAAACCACTGAAGTTATTTTGGAATTCCACCCCTCTTCTCGGTTTTAGAAAATTAACTTTAAGAGTCACCTTTTATATCCTTTTATAGCATAATAAACGTCAATTTTTAATTTCAGAACGAATTCTTCACCATATAGAACCATATAAGTGCAAAAATCAAGATAAAACTGTGGGATCAATGATGGATATTGTGAAATTGTCATCAACCAGTCTTCTGTTGGAATCTCACCTTTTCCTTTCGCTACACCACTTCCAAAGTTGTATTAGTTAGATATGGATACACTTATATTTATTAAAAACCGAACGACGGAAGTACTGTGATAATGTAATTCTTGTGAATAAATACGATGTGATAAATATATATGTTTAACTTACAAGTTTTGTCAACGTGTTCATTCCTGTTATCCAAATAAAGTCAGATTCCTTGTTATTTCAGAAAATTGTAATCTTCATTACTAGATACTGCGTGTGCCGTTACGCGTAAACCCATCACTAATGAAAATTGGGGGTATAAAAGGTATCGGGTAGAAAAATGTTCCAGTTTTTGAGTCAGATGGTTGTGACGACAAATAAAAGGGGAGGAGGGTGAATCCAAGAACTATATACAATTTTTATTAACGAGGAAATATTAAAATTGAAGAGATAAATAAAATTTCTTTCGATTTTTAATATTGGTTTATTTATAGGGTCAAATAAAATCAAAAGGGGGTTGGTTCTCAGGGGTAATCAAATAGGTAGAGCTATTACCCTAACATCCCTAAAAACGACTTTTTTTGAGGTTTGAAGCGGCCTAAATTTGTACTCTTTTTGAAGAATTTTCCACGAGGAATCGAATGAGCCCCTCCCCAGGTCCGTAGGTCAAACCATTCCCGATGTATGGCCCGATTTATGGTGCCAACATTCGCGTTATTTTGGTTTATTATTGTTTTTGTGTTGCAATCAGTAACCTAGTGATGTAGTGATGTAGTGATGTAGTAATGTGGATACTGGAGTGAACTCCTAAAAGGCTTTGTAGCCGATACACGGGTTGAAGCATTCTGATAACCATAACAAATAAATAAATAAAAAGCAGGGGAAATTACCTCGAAATTCAGATAGCAGACTGAAATGATTACCTTTGCTTCTTCTTCTAAGGAACTTCATGTATATTCTGGGCATTCCTGTCCAAATTCACTTGGATGAGTGTCTTTCGGGCTAAGCAATCGTAATCGTCGTGCAAAATTTACCGCCTGGTTTGGTAACACAAAACGCTACAAATTCTTTCACTGGGGCTTATTATTCAATTGGCTTGCGTTCATTATTTGAATTTATACTAAGCTTATTAATTCAATATTATTACTGGTGTAAATAAATTCATTTACGGGGTTTATTATTCAATTGAGCGTGTTTCACAAGTGATAGAGCGATTATTGAATTTCGGGAGGCACACAAATATGATCAACTGATCAATCCAAATCAGGTATTTTGGTTGAGAACAGATTTACGTGCTCTATGCATACCTCTTGAAATTCAATAATCGCTCTATCACTTGTGAAACACGCACACTCCAAAGCTTAGTTGAAATTCAAATCAAGAACGCAAGCCAATTGAATAATAAACCCCAGTGAAAGAATTTGCTGCGTTTTTTATAGATGCACGAACGAAAAACTTAATATAGAAGATGAAACCAGGAGGGGGGGGGGGGGTTGTACGTATAATATTTTAAACACAGGCATATCCAATGAGTGTATGTCCGCTGTGGGGAGCCAAATGTGGATGGGTGAGGGGGTTGCAAATAAGGCGATAATTGTTCCAGACCTTTGCTGTTTGTCCAGAAAATATTGTTATGATTTACGAAAAATTACAATCGACATTTCAAAAAGATGACTGAACTTCATTAATTTAGTAACTCAACAGGTAATTTATAAATCGTATTAACGATAAAACTTATAGCAATGTAGAATCCTCACAAACAGATGCAGATACACCTACTCACGTTACTCACTAAACTGTTCAGTTCCATTAGCTACCACTCAAGTGATTTTGTTTCGTCATCCCTAATTCGTACTCCAGATATCTGATATTATGTGATACATACATATTATGTGTATTAGTTATGTTGGTTCTCATCAAATGAGGGGTATACGCTGGAACAGTATTAGCAATTCTAATTAGCCCTTCGTCTTGGATGCGTATCTATCCAGTTGTTGCACTTATCCTAGTGTTATTGTCAAATATCGTTTGTCTGACTGCAATCTTCTATCACCTGTTGTTATTTTCATTCATTTGTGATGATTGGTTCCCTCATTGGTGGAATTTTCTGTAAGGGATCGGGTACACTTTGAGGAAACTCCTGAAGCAAAAAAAGCTTCAGGATGCTGAGGTGTCGCGCTTTAAAGGGAAGGGGAAATTACTCATTTTGGCTTTTGGAACGGTTCAAAGGAAGGCGGAGTCAGCACATTCAATACAACAGGATGAGAGGTTTGTTATCGGGCTGTGTTAACTTGTAGCAAGTTGGTGATGGTACGGACTATCTGCTCCTTCCAAAGGCTGAGGCTATATGCCTCGATCACACAGAAGACGCTCCTTATGCTAAAAAGCTTCAGGTTTATGTTCAGCATAATAGCTTGAAGAAACGGAATGGAGGAACAATCTCGATCCACCAACTGCGGTGCAGCGGATTCTCATTTGGGCTGCTCCACTGTTTCCAGCGCAACAATTAAATTAAAGAAACCCGATTGTTAATCACACCAAACTACATACTAATAGGGTTATTAAAACAATCTAGAGTATTTAGTTTCAACCATTACCGCTAAGAGCCTGCGTTTTTGGCTATGTTCGACCTCTCGCTTTAACATTTCCTTAGTCAATGACTATGAGTAGCGCAAGTAAATACCGGCTTTTCAGAGCTTCACTTGAGCATACTTTCAACTCAGTAAGAACTATGAATTCCTCCATCACTGCTCCAACCTGAAAACGGGGCTCCCCTCCACAGTTCATTGTCAGACTTCGTCAATGGACATAAAAATCCCATATCTCCTCCCCTTGAATTGGAGTTAAGGAGAATTTGCGTCAACCTAGCCTAGTGGTCTCCCCCCACGTTGAGGACAGCTCGGGAAAGCGTCTTCGATGTCGTAGGATGTACAAAATTCCAGTTAACCCCAGATGAGGGCATGAGCAGTTGATACTTGAGTTTTGGGCCCAACCACACAATTCCTCCCTAAGTCAGAATATTGACTAGTTGCTGCCAGGGGGGATTGCCGCCTCCACTCACTATAAAACCGACGAAAGCAACTCGGTCATCTTGAAATCACAAATATCGGAGATTAGCAAAGTTATTAGCGGGATTTCGCCTGCCTAAGCCCCAACCGACCTAATAGGAGTTTGAACTCAAAACACACTGGTGCAAGACAAATTTCGGATATCCAGCTTGTTGTGTGTTTATTGTTAAGTGGAAGTGGCACTAAACCAGATCAATGAGTCTCCGGGATATGAGATTAACCCGCCAAGTACTATAGTCACCTCTAGGTGACACTACTTTGATAATTAATTAAAAATAAATAAGCCGCCAAATTCGATTTTTCTGCGGTCCTACGGGATCTACAGGGCATGGACAACAACTTACGAGTCATAGAAGAAGTTAATATTCATGAAAGTTCAACTGATAAGCTCATATGTTTTGTTATCTCGTGAATTTCGTGTTTCCCTGCAACTTGTCAAGAGTTTTGAGAAAAATGCCAAAGATCAGGTAAAATTATGGGACTTTTTTGTGATAATCTGTTTTTTAGGATGTAGTATGTGTTTGTAAACAATATTTTGTCCAACAATTCAAACTGAAGCCTACACTCTACCGAATCAGCCATGTCACTGATTCACTTAGAGTGGTGACTCTAAGATTTCACGGAACATCAACCCCCAACTCGTCAACCCAAGACGTCAAAAGTATTTTATTCGTAACACTTATGTTTTATTTGAACTGTGAACAAGGTATGTGGGTCTGTAGGCAAGGTATGTGTCTGGTGTTGGCTGTTCTCTGTTGAAACCGTTGGAGGAGGATTTTAGATGTCACAGATCTACCATGGTAGGCATGGCAGCAAGCAGCACATTAAGGGGAAGCCAATCCGTTTTGGCTACGAACTCTGGTCCATAGCCACCAAGAATGGGTTCCTTGTGTCGATTGAACCTTACCAAGGTGCAAAAGCTGCTCCCTTTCCTCATCAAAATGAAGTTGGATTTGGAGCTGCAGTCGTCCTCACCACTCATCCAAGGATGCCAACAGAGCTCTGACCATACAATTTGTACATTGAAAATGTTTTCACCTGGTTGCTGCTGCTGAATATTCTTCATAGTTGGTATTCATTCCACAAAACTAATGTTTAATTCAACGTACAAGTGATAAAGTTCACAGTGTAAGATTTTGGAGGACTAATACTGTATGTAGTGTTGAGTTCAGGCCTAGAGTCACCTAGGGGTGACACCCTCATATCTTTTGAATAAATAATTTTTCTCGCGGTTTTTCGTTTTGTATGCTTTTCATTACCTCTCAGTAACAACATATAAAAAGGAGTGGAAATTTGCATGGGTGCCCTTATAGTACTTGGCGGGTTAACAGCAGTGGCTGCTAATTCTCTTGCCCTGGACTGGGGCGTCTGTTCGGACGCTCAACTGGTTTCAGCGCAACTGGCGGAGTTGGTAAGCGGTCGGCGACGTCAGTCGGAGCGGCGAAGTAGCAGCGGCCGGACTGGGGATGGAGTGGGGCCTCAGGCTCTTCCTCCTCTTGGCGACTGTCGGCCTCACGGCGCTCGCCTCTCTCGTCCTCAGCCTCGCCATCATGACAGGCCACTGGGAGACCATCGTCTGGGAACACGACACACTCTCTCGTCTCATATCGTCGTCAAATTTCACCGATATTGAAGTAAGAAAATTGAATTACCTTTATATTCTTTATTGGCAAGGTGACATAACTAGAAAAACATACTGCTAAGTAAAGCACGCATTACACGGAACGTCCCTATCTCCCTTTTATATAAAATTTAATTGAGAGTAGCAACAATTGATTAATTTTCTTTTAAATGCATTTCTCAAGATAAAAAAACATGAACAATACAAAAAGAAAGAGAACACCCTCTATAAAATAGAAAACTTGTGCTGAGGGGCAGAGTCGCAATAAAATATTCCAAAAATTCAAATAAACTAGTTACAAATTAATAAAATGAGAAAATTATAAATATTCTGCAAAATCAAAAGGAAAGAAAGGCAGAAAGTACTCATGTCAAATAAAGCCTTAAATAACAACTTTATAGGTCGTTTACTAAATTTCTAAAAAATTCTGTTGAAACAAACTCTTTGATGCTCCTTTAAAATGCTTTGGTCTAACAATAATTTTAAGATCATTAGGAAGGTTATTAAACATTTTTAAGCCATTATATGAAATACAAATTTTGTCCTTTAGTGGTAAGGCGAAAAGGAAGTTTTAAATTAATAGTATTTGCTGATCTTGTGTGACAATAGAGCCTATTGTACTGAGCTAAATTTTTGTTTATATAAATAAGTGTAATTTTCTTATAAATGCTGGAAACGCTCAAAACATTAAACAATCTAAAAAGTTGTTGGGAATTTCATTTTTTAATACTGGGAATGTTAAAACCGTTCATTTCTACCATGCGTCCTTATAAATGATCCGTCACTGAAAAATCCTATATTTTTCGCAGATCTAAACAAAAAATTGTCCTAATCACTCTCTCTGTGTTCATTCCGAAAATTTGCAACTGAAATGTGTACTTACGCAAATTAGGTAGACCTAGTTCTTGAATGAACAAGAGAAGAATCATCGAAGTCTGAGAATTATAGTTGAACTGGTCGACTAGCCATCCCTCCTCTTGGCCGCAAATTGCAAAATTTCTTAGATTTGCTGCACAACGTTTAAATTGGTTGAACAAAAGAAATCATGAAAATCATTACATAATGGTGAACATAAAACGATTCATCACTGTAATGAAATTTGAAAGTTCTGATATATGTTACAAAACTAGGCCGAATTTAACAAAAAAGAATAACGAGAATTGATCAATAATTATTGATTATAATCCTTGATCATGGCGATTGAATGAATTCGCAATTATCCCGCTCCTTTTCCTCTCAAAATTTCCGAGGATCGTTGCACAACTAGACTAAAACGCTGCAAATTCTTTCACTGGGGTTTATTATTCAATTGGCTTGCTTTCATGATTTGAATTTCTACTAAGCTTTGGAGTGTGCGTGTTTCACAGGTGATAGAGCGATTATTGAATTTCAGAAGATATGCATAGAGATCGTAAATCTGTTCTCAACCAAAATACCTATTTGATTGATCAGTTGATCATATTTGTGTGCCTTCTGAAATTCAATAATAACTCTATCACCTGTGAAACACGCACAATCCAAAGCTTAGTAGAAATTCAAATCATGAATGCAAGCCAATTGAATAATAAACCCCAGTGAAAGAATTTGCAGGGTTATTTTATGGTTATCAGAATACTTCAACCCATGTATCGGCTATAAACCCTTTTAGGAGTTCACTCCAGTATCCACGTTCATTACATCACTAGGTTACTGATATCAAAACAAAAACAATAATAAACCAAAATAACGCAATGTTGGCACCATAAATCGGGCCATACATCGGGAATGGTTTGAGCTACGGACCTGGGGAGGGGCTCATTCGATTCCTCATGGAAAGTTCTTCAAAAAAAGTACAAATTTAGGCCGCCTTGACTTTTTTTGAGGTTTGTACTGATTTTACAAAACTTTGACAACCCTTAAAGGGCACTTTAAATTAAGTGAGAGTGCTGGCTAAAGAATTGGGGCGTTGTCGGACCAACATGGATTTTTCCTGAAAATTTCAGATTTTTTGCTCCAGCCGTTTGGGAGAAATCGTTCGTACGCCGTACGGCGTACGACGGACGGAAAAATTTGTATTGCAGATTTCGACTCTACACCCTTTGAAACGTAAACCATGAAATTTTCGGGGGGGGGGTTAGAATTTTTTTTTCAAGAGCGATTACAATGGTTTATTATTGAATAATAAACCAAAATTGGGATCGAACAATATAATTATCACGAAAATCGGTCAAGAATTAAAACCTGAGCAGCGAAGACAAAACTTGCCGTGAAAAACCATAGGAAATATAGGTTTGGCTAAATTGGTCAAAAATCGTCATCCCTAATTAAATTCCTACCCAATTTTTTTCCTTTTTTTGTTCAATTAGGGATTTGGTATGGTTTTAAAAATACTCGTTGTGTATTAATTATGATGTTATCGTATAAAAACGAACATAATTTCATCCCCGCAATGCATAAATCACTTAGCAATGTATTTATCCATTTTATTTTTCATTTTTTTAATGTCCCACAAGCCTTATGGAATATATTATCAGCTGATAAAGTTAATATTTTCTCAAATAGCACTGATATGAGGCTAATAAAATTAATGTTTCCGTATACAACCTGTTGACCTTCGGTTCCTGCCACAGACGTTGGATCGATGGTACGACTAATTCGCAACCAACGTTGCCCTTCAACTTTTCTTTTATCTCGATCTGTTTCCAAGTTATGTCAGATTTTTTTCATGTTTCCGACTTTAGCTTTGCTAAAATGACCATCTCTTAATTGAAGTAGTAACTTCAAATTTGATTATACGAGTACCATTGGGAAGAGCGTAAAATTGTCTTTTATCTTGACAGAAAACCAAAGTTTTTCCAGAATATAGATGAAAAATAAACTTGAAGAGAAGAAATTGTTAAATCTTGAAGTCCCAGTGAATCAGTTGGTGAATTTTAGCCAGTAGTTCTAAAATATGGTACAAAATTTCAGTTTTCCAACGATGTAACAACAAATATTTTGCGCTTAAATTTAATGGAGAAATTTGCGTTTGAATGGTTGAGAACGTGTCTTTTGGTTTATTATTCAGTAATAAACCATAGTATTAAATGAGACCTGAAGGGGTTAACGTAAATAAACCATAGTAATCGCTCTTGAAAAAAAAAAACAAAAAAAAAAAAAAATTTAACCCCCCTGAAAATTTCATGGTTTACGTTTCAAAGAGTGTAGAATCCGAATCTGCAATAAAACTTTTTCCGTCCGTCCGCCGTACGCACACATTTCTCCCAAACGGCTGAAGCAAAAAAGCGGAAATTTTCAGGAAAAATCCATGTTGGTCCGACGACGCCCCAATTCTTGAGCCAGTTCTCTCACTTAATTTAAAGTGCCCTTTAAGGGTTGTAAAAGTTTTGTAAAATCCCTAAAAACCTAAAAAAAAAAAAAAAAAAAAAAATCAAGGCGGCCTAAATTTGGACTCTTCTTGAAGAACTTTCCACGAGGAATCGAATGAGCCCCAGGTCCGTAGGTCAAACTATTCCCGATGTATGGCCCAATTTATGGTGCCAACATTTGCATTATTTTGGTTTATTATTGTTTTTGTTTTGATTACAGTAACCTAGTGATGTAGTGAACGTGTATACTGGAGTGAACTCCTAAAAGGGTTTATAGCCGATACACGGGTTCTCTAGTATTCTGATAACCATAAAAAACGCTGCAAATTCATTCACTGGGGTTTATTATTAAATTGGCTTGAGTTCATGATTTGAATTTATATTAAGCTTTGGAGTGTGCGTGTTTCACAGGTGATAGAGCGATTATTGAATTTCAGGAGGCACACGAATATGATCAACTGATCAATCCAAATAGGTATTTTGGTTGAGAACAGATTTACGTGTTCTATGCATATCTCCTGAAATTCAATAATCGCTCTATCACCTGTGAAACACGCACACTCCAAAGAATAGTAGAAATTCAAATCATGAACGCAAGCCAATTGAATAATAAACCCCAGTGAAAGAATTTGCAGCGTTTTTCACCCAAGATCGGCTTGCCAAAAAAAGTTTGCCGTAGGATTTTATCTATTTTGTTTCGATGAATCGAATAGTGACCCTCATGCACTTAATCGCCACCAAATACGGGGTCTTCAAGCCTTCTCATCTGGTCGCAAGTTCTGTATTAGCGGTTGAGATACTTAAGATACTTTTCGCTCAAAATTTTTGTCCAATTGGCAGTTGCTGAAAAGCCCATATTTGTTGACCGAGGAGGCCCAAGAGATGAAAAAAATTGCAAAAAATCCGATGCCAAACTCATTTCTTTGTGGAAAGTCGATTTTGTTTGAAAACTTGTTGATTTTATTGAAAATCCACGTTTTTCCGCATTCAAACGTTGATTTGCCCACTAACTTCAAATGTAAAATATTTTGTTACTATATCGTTGAAAAGCTGAGACTCCGGCGCATAATTTAAGAACTCAGACTAAGATTCCTCTCTGGTTTTCAGGGACCTAAGACCGATTGAAGAAAGTAGAGGTTTTCAAGATTTGACAATTTTCCCCCTTCAAGTTTATTTTTGTCCGTTTTGCTTATTTAAGAAACTTTGGTTTCACACCGGGAAAGTAAGAAATTTGATGCTCTTTCCAACAGTATAATCAACTTCGAAATTATTTCTTAGACTAAGGTAATAATGATTGTTTTAGTGGATCAAAGTTGAAAACACGAAATACGTCGTTTACCTGACATAACTCGAAAACAACGCAGCGATGAGACAAAAGTTGTAGGGAAACTTTGGTTGCAAATTATTTGTACAATCTATCCCTCGTCTGCGGCACGTACTGAAGGTTAACACCGTGTGTAAATTTATCTAAATACATTTAATGCAGAAGGTGGTAATATGATTTCGACGTTGGTTTGAAGATTAGCTTTATTAGCAACAAGCTTCATTTTGTTTGCAAAGAGACGAATTATATTTGGGAATGGGTTCATTTTATTTGTGAAATACCCAAGCAAATACCTGGTGCTTTTTAGTTTCCAGACATCACCAGAGTGTTTCAGAATAATTTCTTCGACCTTTGAAAGGGATAACTATTCCATTCCTTGTCGTAAATATAATTAGGTACTATCTAACCGTTTAAGATTTCGTTACCAATTCAGCATATTCATGTTATTGTTCTATGTTATTTCAGCTTCATGTGACGTGGTACTTGGAAGATCGCGTTTCCAGGGTGACGGTGCTGAGCAAGAAGAGCCTAGATGCCCCAGAAGTGGCCAGAATTTTTCTAGTTCCGATGCACGGCGGGATTTGGACCCTCTGCATCGGCCTCACAGGTTCAGTTACAATAAAATCCTTGATTTATTACTACATGTAATCATCGGTAGGGTCAGCTAAGGGAATTATGAACGTATTATTATGTTTGCCCAGCAGTTGGGGGCCTAGAAAACCCCTGACGTAGTCCCTGCGTGTCGTAAGAGGCTACTGAAAGGGAAACTCTCTGCAACAGATTGGGTGAGATACGTTACCGCTGTCTCAGGAACTAAGGACCTTCAACATCTTGGTCCCGAAGTAGAGAGAAAGCTGGCTTGCCCCCCCCCCCCCCCCTAGGAACCTAGGACTCAGGAGGTTAATCACCTGCTAGTATGAATCGTAAACAATTATTGAAACGGAAAAAATAAAATAAAAATAAATTATGTTCAGTACAAAATGAAATACTTGAAGCTTGTGCGAACAATCCAGAAACCAAAAGTCACTACAAATCGAAGGCTTACACTTTAGGTGACAAGTTAGGACTGCCTCAGCTAATTTTCCCAACTCACTAGTGCCATTTTTATGATTTCCAAACAAATAAAGCTCCAGCAATATGGTTTTTTTAAATCAATAAAATCAGATGAAAAAGTGAAGAAATAACGATTAAAATTAAATGTGCTGAATTTTTTTTTAATACGACAACTTTATTGTAACAATATTCCATTCTAATTGTGCTGAGTTTGACCCACCATCTTTTGGGTGGTTTACTGCTCATCCGATCGGATACATTAAGTGCGATCACAAAAAGAGCGACAGATATTCCCGAAAGAGCTATTTGCTCCAACATCGTTTTTTTTTTTTTTTTTTTTTTTTTAATTAATTATTGAGACTATTTACAAAACAAATATACCTCATTGACAAATTGTTAAAATACTATTAATGGTGAGCAGTATGTGCCTTTTTCATGGAAAAAGCACATATCATGAAAAAGAAAGAAAGCAACTGTCTCTAAGAGAAATATATAAGCACTTCACATCTCAATTATGTCTGAAATATGACGGGGCCGTTGGAGTCTGGAATGTAGGGGTCGATGAAAACCATCAATAGCAAGAGTGTTGTAGTGCTTAGCATTTCGGGTCAAAAAAGTACTCATTGCTGTTTGCTGGAATTCGTGTGGTCTCCAGGCGGAAATCTCTATATATGATTTCGTTCCGTACGAAATCCGGGGCATGGACAATTCTTTTTTGGAGTAGCCGATTTTGTTGTTGCTCAATGCGTCGAAATTGGGAAGAAGAACAAGTGCCCCACACTGGGAGTGAATAAGTCCAGAGAGGCCTTATAAAGACCTTGTAAATGAGGATTTTGTTGTCCATGGATAATTCTTTACTGTCGAACAGGTATTGGAGCTGGGACGTTCTATTTTTACATCGCTGTAATATATCAGAGATGTGTTCTGCGAAAGTTAGCCTTTTGTCCAGCGTAACTCCCAAATATTTGTGGGATTGAACGGAAGGGATATTACGGCCCAAGTAAGAGATAGGTACCTCTGTATAACGTCTCTTGTATGTGAAGGAAACAGCGGATGACTTGGCAGGATTAATTTTTAACCTCCATCGGTTGCACCAGTGTCCGGGTTCATTGATAAAGGCTTGAAGTCTTTCTGCTGCTACCTGACAATCTACGTCTCTCACGGAGTAGACCAAATCATCGTCCTGAAAAGTTGGGTGAACTTGGAAGAGGAAGGTGCCCTGTTGGACACCGGCTTGTATGGTGTGCCGTGGTGACAGTTCATTTTGGACAACAACCTCGAAGGTCCGCTGACTCAGGTAATTGCAAAGTATGCTATATAGGTTGTCGGGAAGATATGGCCGAATTTTCATCAACAAACCGTCGTGCCACACTCGATCGAATGCTTGTTCTACATCAAAAAAAGCTGCTCTACATATTTGCTTACTGTGATAAGCCTGTTTGATGTATGATGTGAATCTTTGCAGTTGTATAGGGCACGACAAGTCTTCTTCAACATCGTGACGGGGGTTGAATCTTGGTGTGGAAACGATTCTTTGTCGCGGAGTTGAATCCAGGTTGCATCCAAACTATGCGCCTACGCAGCACGGACGCATCATTGCAACATACATAGACTCAAAGAGTTCCAGTGCATACTAGACTTGAGGGGGGTCCTGAACATGCCATGAACATCAACATACCAAAGAAACGGTAATCAAGACTAGCTAAAATCTTGTGTGACAGGGGTACAATGTTGCCCGTAACAAATAGCCTAGGGAACGGACTAATAGCCCCTCCCAAAAGTTGAGGTGATATGCTTGTAACATAGAGAAAAGCTTAAGACGGCGGGGACGGCAGTTTCAAGAAAGCAAAGATGGACACTATCATATCCGCCAAAACTAAAGTCAACCAGGTTCCCAAAAGCGCTGAAAGTTATTCGAATCAGTAAGTGGAACCACTCAATGATCGTACTAGTTCTGGACTTCCTTTTTGCCATTTTGGGCATTTTGCCTGCGGTAATTTTCATTCAACGATGAAGTCGGTCAAAAAATACCGCAGAAGGGTTCTGATTGTTCATCATCATGATAACGACGGTAATGTGTTATTCCGTCTCATCATTCTGTGTCTCCATTTTTTCGGCATCCTCACGGCGGAGCAACCTTTGAATATACGCTAGGGGCGTTATCGCCTAATGACCGATCTCCCGTTTTTATCTTTTCATGAGCCGGCATATTAAAGCTGACTGGTCGATCCGTCGTCAGTGATGAAACGCTACGCAGTGTGGAGTGTTTTTACTCTTCTGCCTCTCTATGTTTCTCTTCGCCGTGAAAACAAACATCTCAGACGATATTTTCTTTCTTTTTGTGCGGGAGCACTTAAGCACCCGCTCGGAATGTTTATTCTAACTTTCCCAACAATCGGGAGTATAACAAAAAATACAATAATCCGACCCTATACGCCTGAATACATATTATCACAATACGTGGATCTACACCTAATCAGATTACATTTGCGAAATGAAAAACTACTTTCTCCATTTTATCAGAGATATTACCCAGTTGTTTGGACTTTGTCTTATGAACCCATTGAATATAAACCACACTTCCGCTGTTCGATCAATGAACATTTTGCTTACAATTGTTAAATGTATTACACAATCTTTTTCTTCATCTAGTATTCCATCGATTCCAAGAAACTGTTTCTGAATACACACTGCAATAAAACCCTAGTTTAGGATGTTTTAACAATTCTTGCTTTTGGTTTATTATTCAATAATAAACCATTGTAATCGCTATTGAAGAAAAAAATTCTAAACCCCCCTGAAAATTTCATGATTTACGTTTCAAAGGGTGTAGAATCCGAATCTGCAATAAAATTTTTCCGTCCGTCCGTCGTACGCCGTACGCCGTAAGCACGATTTCTCCCAAACGGCTGAAGCAAAAAAGCTGAAATTTTCAGGAAAAATCCATGTTGGTCCGACGACGCCCCAATTCTTGAGCTAGCTCTCTCACTTAATTTAAAGTGCCCTTTAAGGGTTGTCAAAGTTTTGTAAAATCCCTAAAAACCTCAAAAAAAGTCAAGGCGGCCAATATTTGGACTCTTTTTGAAGAACTTTCCACGAGAAATCGAACGAGCCCCTCCCCAGGTCCGTGGTCATACCATTCCCGATGTATGGCCCGATGTATGGTGCCAACATTTGCGTTATTTTGGTTTATTATTGTTTTTGTTTTGATTTCAGTAACCTAGAGATGTAGTGAACGCAGATACTGGAGTGAACTCCTCAAAGGGTTTATAGCCGATACACGGGTTGAAGTATTCTGATAACCATAAAAAAACGCTGCAAATTCTTTCACTGGGGTTTATTATTCAATTGGCTTCGTTCATGATTTGAATTCCTACTAAGCTTTGGAGTGTGCGTGTTTCACAGGTGATAGAGCGATTATTGAATTTCAGGAGGCACACGAATATGATCAACTGATCAATTCAAATAGGTATTTTGAGTGAGAACAGATTTACGTGCTCTGTGCATATCTCCTGAAATTCAATAATCGCTCTATCACCTGTGAAACACGCTCACAAAGCTTAGTAGAAATTCAAATCATGAACGCAAGCCAATTGAATAATAAACCCCAGTGAAAGAATTGCAGCGTTTTTCCATAGCTTTTGTTCAGTTTTGCTAAAATATGACAGCGTTTTTCTTAACATTTAGGTGGTTGTATTTGCTTACATCATATTTGATTATTGCCGAACCTTTCTCTACGCATTTACATTCCGAAATTGATAACTAACTAGACGAGCTAGGCTTAAAAACAACTCAAACTAAAAATTCTGTAGTTGGAATTAGAATATGACTGATGTCCTGTGACGTACTTTTCCCTCCCAGCCCTAAATACACACTATCCTTATTCCATTAAGCTCTCCTAGGCTCTAAGGTCACTGCAAAACGTAATGGATGACGCCATCTACATTGCAAATGGACGAATGATAAACCTGAATTATTAGGAACTGATTAATTGTTATATTTTCATTACATTTCGTGTAGAAGGAAACAACAGTGGAAACAAATAATATTCCAATTGTAACAGAGAAAACTTGGAAAAATAACAAAGCCATTCAGCATTTTCAATAAAGGAAAACCTTTATTTTCGATGTGAGAACTTCGCAGAATATAATTTGCCATAACTTTCCCATTTTCCGTATATTTGGAAATATTATTTAAGTTTTCTAGGGTGATTATAAGCCTGAAATATTTTTTTTAAAGCAAGGAATGTCATTATTAGTTAAGTACTGTAACATGGGGATCTCAACGAACCCCGGGATATGCAAAACGTCGATTATTAAACGGTTGAGATTTTCATCATATGTTTCATGTACAGGGTTTCCAACTGCACAAAGAGCCTCTATTCTGAAACCTAATTTCAGGGGTTAAAAAAATATTTTTTTAAAAATCTGTATGTTTTAAGGGTCTAAATACGACCACGATGTGCGTGGCGCACGTCATACAATTGTACCAACATACACCAACTTTGTTTTGTCAATACCCCTCCTCCCAGGCGGATTCGGATTCTACCCACCAATTTCATGAAAAATCGATCCTTCTACGAATTTTTTGATCGGCAGCGAACCTACCTAGCGAAAGATGCGCAACTCCAAAAGTTGTGCGAAATACCCAAGTGTGACACACGATATTTTAGTATTTTTTCTTTCGATCACCCGTAATGGTGGTTTAGTGAATTTATTGCATTTTCACCAAAATTATCAACTCTATCTAGTCCGGAGGAATAAAGGGTTGTAGACAATCCATTTAAGCGCTGATTACACAGCTTAAACTGCCGATTTTAAGCCGATTCGATTAAGAATTTCGGTCTACTTTTGAAGCATATTTCGAAAGTTTCAATTTTAATTATGAAAGAGGATGAATGTAGGAGGTTTTTGCGCTGGCTTTTGCAAATTGATGTTGGGAAGGGCGATGGAAGGAGTCAACCAATTCAATCAAGCGCCACTCTTACCTGCTAAAATTTTCAGCCGATCTGTGTGTATATTGTTTATTTGTTTGATTAAGAATTAGGTCTAGTTTTTAAGAACAATTATAATTGTTTATACATGTGTAATTATGTTTATGAGTGTGATCATAAAAACCATACACTGGGATGTTGAAAAAACAGATGCATTACATACCAGTGTCGGGAACGTGTTCCAATCACGTCGGGGTTACCAATTTAACTATGAACGTAACTAAATAGACTGAAACGATTATCTGCAAAAGGTGAAAAATGACGAGGTGTATTTTTTTAGAATAAAAACAGGCATGAATTTTTTAAATTTTCATGAAAAAACGCTGCAAATCCTTTCGCTGGGGTTTATCATTCAATTGGATTGTGTTCATGATTTGATTTGAATTTCTACTAAGCTTTGGAGCGTGCGTGTTTCACAGGTGATAGAGCGATTATTGAATTTCAGGAGATATGCATACAGCACGTAAATCTGTTCTCAACCAAAATACCTATTTGGATTGATCAGTTGGTCATATTTGTGTGCCTCCTGAAATTCAATAATCGCTCTATCACCTGTGAAACATGGAAATTCCAAAGCTTAGTAGTAATTCAAATCATGAACGGAAGCCAATTGAATAATAAACCCCAGTGAAAGAATTTGCAGCATTTTTTATGGTTATCAGAATGCTTCAACCCGTGTATCGGCTACAAAACCTTTTAGGAGTTTACTCCAGTATCCACATTCACTACATCATTAGGTTACTTCGGTCAAAACAAAGACAATAATAAACCAAAAAACACAAATGTTGGCACCATAAATCGGCTATACATCGGGAATGGTTTGACCTACGGATCTGGGGAGGGCTCATTCGATTCCTGGTGGAAAGTTCTTCAAAAAGAGTCCAAATTTAGGCCGCCTTGGCTTTTTTTGAGGTTTTAAGGGATTTTACAAAACGTTGACAACCCTTAAAGGCACTTTAAATTAAGTGAGAGTGCTGGCTCAAGAATTGGGGCGTTGTCGGACCAACATGGATTTTTCCTGAAAATTTCAGATTTTTTTTCGTATGGCGGACGGGCGGAAAATTTTTTATTGCAGATTCGGATTCCACACCCTTTGAAACGTAAACCATGACATTTTCATGGTGGGGGTTAAATTTTTTTTTTTTTTTTTTTTTTTTTTTTTTTCAAGAGCGATTACAATGGTTTATTATTGAATAATAAACCAAAACAGCTGAGGAGTTGAATCTCAGCGAAATCAACGGAAGGGTCTACCCGCACTAGTACGTTTAAGAGGGTGAATTGTTTTACTATTTCATTCTTTGAAACCTCATCGCCTTATTTGAATGCTACAGTCGAGGCGAACAGAATTTGTAAAACGGGCATTTTAATCGATGTCTTGGAAGGGAGCAGCTCACCTAGACCTCTTCATCGACTAACCTGAATCGTCGGTTAGAAAAACTTCGTCCGCCTCCGCCCTCTAAGACGAGCTGGCGGGGAAACACGTAGGTCATCCGGAGAAGTCAAAACACGCGATGGCTATATATTTAGAATGATCTCACGGGAGAAGGAAGTGGTGGAAGGGAGTATTTATATGCTCCTATACCTAGGTTTATATGGTTATGCCGTGACATGCACTGTTGGTTCGGTTTTTTTATTTCACTATCCTTCGTGGAAGTATTCGGTCGAGTTTGAGTGCCGCTATGGAAAGTCGGAGAAGTGCAACTTGCCCCAGAGATAAGTTCCATCGATCGCTAATGAGGATACTGTGATGATAATGGATAATTTGTGCAAGGAACTCCAACATATGTAGATAAAGCATTATGAATGATAAAGTATGATGCGTTTTCGAGTGCTTAATGATAACCGGAATTTTTTGAATTTCTTGAGGTTCACTCGATCAATACATCTTTCAGGCCAATGTTTCGCTTAATTCACTAACCATCTTCAGACCCATGAGTCCATATTGGTTTTGAATCCGATGAAAAAGTTGTTCTTTCTGTGCTCCAATTCACCATTCAATCCATGGCCATGAACAAGGTTGATAAATTGAGCAACACCTTGGCCTAAAAGACTTCTATTAATTGATTGAACCTCAAGAAATCCCAAGCATAACTATTGTGAATTATCTCTTTCACAAATTTAACTAAACCTTTCACCGTTGAAATTTCCCCACCTCAAAGGAAATTAAACCCTGTACAGTTTTAGTTGTTTTGAACTATTTTAAAAGCATTCTCCTGGTAACAAGACCACAACGAAAATTCATTGGTCGAGAATTCGATATATTCCGTTATCGAGATCTCAATTTTTGACAGTAGGATTTTAAATTTAAAATTAATAAAAGACAAACAAAGGTTTACTCATTGAAGCTATTATGTTCAGTTTTATTCGTTTAAACAAGTAATGGTATTACTTTGTTATTATTGAGCATAATTATAAATATTTAGCTCGTGAAGGAGTCAAACCATCGAAATTTTTCCAATTTTCGTTGACCGTACATTTCTTTATCAAGAAGTAAAGACATCTCAAATGAAAAAAAAACAGTTTTTGACCACTGTTTTTACACCAGTTTTCCGCGCGTTTTGGATTTTAGGAAGAGAACGAGAAGTCGAGACTCGTCGTTCGGAAATCGCAGTATTTCAAATGAGATAAAAGTGTAGCGTACGATTTGTATGAAGTTCGTCGGAGTGCTTTAAAATTAATAAAAGAAACTATATTCTCGCACGACATGATCGAAACTGAATGTGAGCTAATATCCAGTTTTATTGTTTAAAATAATGGTATTACTTTGTTATTATTGTAATTTGTTTAATTGAATGGTAGTAGCATAATGCAATGAAATAATAAGAATAATAGCAACGAATCGGTTGTAAGCGAAAACGATCAGAAATATTTTCATGTCCGCGTTACATTTTCGAGTTTATGTAGCAAAGTAAAGACATAAAATCTCAAAAGAAGAATCAACACAATGTTAGACTAGAGTGCTGGCCCAGACTCAATAAATTGTAGTTTCAAGCTAAAGTGATCCAAATGAAATTGGTACACCTTTTATTTTGGTCACTTTAGCTTTTTTTGAGGCTTTTGCATCAATTGCTTGACGGATAGATATGCAGGAAATGAATGCTTGACGCCTATTTTACTATATTCTATTTCGATTCCCCAAGTTCATTCGGGTGGTTCAAAAACATTTTTTTTTAAATCGCCCAGCCCCCGTTGTGTATAAACACTAAACAATGCTGTTAAATTTTCAGCCAATTTCGTCGCGCAAGCGTATTTTTCATATTTTTTGGATTTGTGTTTTTTGTTCCAGAGAAAAAAGTTGTAAAAAAAGGACATCAGAAAAAAATTTTGCACCTCGGCTTCCCAATCTCCAGCGAAAAAAATTTCTCACCACAACAAATTTCCCCAATTATGTAGCTCACCTCCAGGAATCGAGGAAAAAAATCCGTTATCATTTCTATCTTTAAAAATATAATCAACTTGAAGGCGATGATTCATTCCAAATATATTCCTTGATAGTTTTGTCAACAAGAAGCGCGTAGTACTATTAGTATGACGGAATAATTACTCCAACCCTCACATAAAATCTCCTAAATCCCGTTTATGTATTTGGCAAAATTCTAATTTTTTATTATTCCTACAATTAAACGTAATTACATTGGAAATACAATATGTTTCTACTGTAAAAAGCTTTAAATCCAATACCAGACTTAAGAGCCGTATGAAAAAAGCACAGTTATGCGCTTGTAGGGTGTCCAGATTTATGATTTGGAAACGAAATTGTTTTTTGAACCAACAGAATGGTTCATCATTGAAAATAATAAACCACAATTGTGCTGTCCGAATATCTGAAGAATTCGAGCAGACGAGTCCTCATGTGAATGAATTTTAACGCACCCTAGGAAAACCTACCATTTCATGGGAATGCTCTACCTTGCTTTTATGACTGAGTCGTCAAAAAATGTTACGGCCCGCAGAACTCAGGATATTCGGGTTATGCGCTCTGTTATTGTCGTGCTGTACGACAGAGGACGTTAAAATATCTGTATCATACCCTTCAACCACGAAAGTAAGAGCAAAGGGGTGCTCACTACATCAAAACACCGAATTTGTTAATGTAGACGCGTAAAGGGAAGTTTTTTTTTCTTGATCAACGATTACGGTAGCTATGGGTTGTAACTTAGTAGCTATAAAACCACGATCTCTCGCGGAGTCGTCACAAAGCTGTAGCTTACACGCACTACCTCAACAAAAGCTTCTTTCCACCTTCTGAACCCGACCCTGAATTGCCAATCGAAGATGACGGCCGCCCGTTTCACTTTCATCCCCTTAGTTTATTAAAGGCCGTAAGCATCCAACCCTGTTGGTTCTTTCATCGACAAAACTCTGGGCTCCTCTCCAAAAAAAAAAAGGATCTCGATTCTTCTCGCCCGCCCCCACAATGAATATTTCAAGTCTCTTTCGTGATTGCTTTCGTGAAATATTCATCCCTTTCCCGCCTTTACGATGGGCAGGTGGGTAAATAGAAACTGTTGATCTTGAAGATTATCTTTACTGTCCGGAAATGAAATTTCAGACGGATTATTCGAACTAGGTAAATTGCTTTCATTAATTTATGTCGTCAAATTGAACAATAACAACCCTACTTTTTATTTTTTCAAATAAAGCTAAGCTTAGCACCTGCTTTGAATCACCGAAGGAGGAAATTAAACCGGATCTTGAAAAATCGGTCAAAATCGGCAGCCTAATGAAGTCAAAATCATCCAAAAATCACGTTGAATCATTTCGACCTTTTTTGGCGAGTACAATTAATCAACTCCACCCCCCCCCCCCTTTTTTTTCAAATGAAAGATATCGATGTTTAACAACAATAGGAAAAAAGTAATGTAATTTACAGTAATCATAGTGTAATAATAAATTAGGTTGTTACCCCTGATTTCCTAGTCCCGCTTATAACCATTACATTTACAGAGCAATCATCGATCGTGCATTTATTGAGCAATTTTAATCAAAAAAATAAAAACCAATTTCAAAATGTGTTCATACCTTAAAACTTAGATGGGACTGAATTTCAACTCCCAAGAACATTTTAAGACCAACCCTAGGGAAAACCGTCAACATTTACTGGATCTATGGCTCCAATAACTAAATAGCCGGAATGAATATTGTATTTTTTATTTATTTTATTAATGAGTAACTTTGTCTATGCAATACCATCCATCCATCAAATCTTCCATTAAATTTTAATAAGGTAGTCTATTGAAGATCGAGTGCTATCGCTTTTGATGCATCGCTACTATCAAAAGATCAAACTTTTCCCCAATTTCTTTTAATTTGACTAACTCGAAGTTAAGAATTTAAGCGATTTATGTAAGAATAAATCAACATATATAATGATCGTATGTATCCGAATTCCGTACCTAGGTACCTTTCCTTTTTTCGAAATCAGTAAAAAAATTCATGAAATACCGATTTTTTAAAATTGACAACCCTACACTTCTATTTAGAGCTCGATTGAAAGTCAATACGATCGATGCACTCCCTTAATTTTTTGTTGGTATTACGTATAAACCAATTCAGTAATGTGGAAAAACCAAGAGGATGGCAAGATTCTAATTTCAATTCAAAGTTGGGAGTATCTTGAACCAAAATAAACCAAAATAAAATAAATGCTAAGGCAGGCTCCAAAATAAATGAACGAAGAAAAAAAATCGACAAAAAAATCTTCCAGAATCCGCCGGGAATCGAACATCTGCCTCCAACGTGATATGCAACTAATGTGCTGCCCGGAACGTTGAGAAATTGCTGAGATGTTTAACATAGGAATTTCAACATTCCTTCCCACAATCTGGTCCAGTGCGACACATCGGTACGCGGGTAAAATGCAATCTTACCAAACTATATTCAGAAATTTATTTATTGCTTACCACAACGACGATCAAAGTTTTGGGGTGACCAAATTAGCAAACTAATGCAGAAATGTATTGTTGTACATGAATAAAATCCGTGGATATAAGTCAGCTATATTTGACTTTCATAATGCCTTCAGAAGCTTTAATACAAGCACAGGAAAATGACAAATACTCCTTTCCAACAATAGGTGAAACAAAGTGAAAAACCACCTCACGCGACAGGGGCGTGCGGCACACTATGATTGAAATTGCCATTTACTAGTAACTCGGGCGCTAGGTGCGTGAGCGGCAGCTTGCATGCGCCGATTAAACTGCTAAAGGATATACATGCAGCAAGTCATTCAATTCAAAGAAATGATTCCTGAAATATTGATTTTTTTCTTTTTTGTTTTTAATACATTTCCCCTTGAATTGTAACACGTGGGCTTGATTGATAGTGATGACGATATTACAGACACTTCTCTAGTCAATAGATGCTTTTGAGCCAAATTTCGGTGTGCTAAATCCGAATGTGAAGGTGTTTTTGGAGAAAAAAGAGAAAGTAGTTTCATGTGGAACAGTTTATGCTGAACAAGTTCCATGTTTCATTAACTTTTTCTACTATAAAATCAGTTGGCTACGATTTTCTAAAATAAATCCCAAAACTCCTGCCAAAATATCCCCCGTTTCCCCAAAACCTGTTGTTTTTCAGCCTGTGTAAGTCAGCTTTATGTTTTTGGATTGGAAATTGTTGATACGAGGCCTCCTACACATACTAAATGGAAAAATAATGGTTTTCGAAGGATTTTAAAATGTTCAGAATGAAGGTTTTTAGTTAGACAACAGTAAAATTTCTTCATTTGTATTCGAAACAAGGTACGTTGAATGTTTTGTGAAAATTCGAAACGACCAACGATCTAATAAATGTCTAATTGATTATTCAATTCAATTCAATTTCTTTATTTGTACAAGCCTTACGGTCATTACAAGGGTTGATAACTACAGAGCCTACTACAAAACCACAAAACAAAGTAAAGTTTCTCATGAAGGCGATAAAAGCGGGAAGAAGAGTAAAAGAAAAGAAAACCGTGACACTTGTGGGTCTCACAACACACCACTGAAAGGGGACAGCTGAATTACACACTGGATCAACAGCCAATAGGTCGATGATGCTGGTCGATGAGGAGTCATAGGTCGATGTTTCCTTCTGCCAGGATGAATGCCCTTTGTCTCAATGTCGTTTGCAGATACCCAAAGCGAGCGACAAAGCGATGCTGGCTGGCTGCGAGAGGTCCAGAGTACGAATAATAGCATCGTTGCCCAAATTTGAAGAGCCAAAGAAGCGAAGGTGATCACTCCTGAAAATAGGGCATCTTCCAAGGAAGTGGAGTAGGTCATCTGGCTCTCCTGTGTTACAAAATTGAGCAGGGTTCGGAGCTAATAAAATTGTTGGTGATATGGTTCAGGGAAACACGGCTATATGAGGACCCTGCCACGCGGATTTGGGCAAGCAGTCGCTTTGTGTACAGAGGGGCAGAAGAGGCGAGGTAACTAGCACACCCTCTGCTATGTCTAATTGATTACTCTAATCTCAATAGGCGTCAATATCACCATTCATGCGTCCTACAGTGCATTTCTGTAGTACCAGAATTATCCCCTTAAAAATTTAATAACAAGTGCAGTGACCCCTCCCCTCATCTTATAATCCTCTGGCTAGCAACAATTGCCTCCCAACCCTCTTACTAGTTTGCTTGCTACATAACGTGAAAAAAAAGTAATATTAAAAATTTTTGCAACTGGCGTAGTATTAGTTAATTTTTGAAGAAAAAGAAACTATTGTTCTCATTCTAAAATATTTAAAATGATAATTTTCAAAAAATGTTTGCATCGAAATCCGTTTCAAAGCAGTATAAATCCACTGTCATCAAAAGACACCAAAAACACATTCCAGACGACAACTCTCGATAGAATTGAGATTAAAAGCTCAAATTTGTACAATAATCCATCTAGGCTGTCCAAAGGATAAGTTTGAAGACGGGCACAATCGCCTCACTCTAAGGGGAGATTTGGCACATTTCAAATGGGGGGAAATTACCTGAAAACCCCAAAAGCAGGTGACCCGCTTTTATTAAGGTTTTTTCGCCCTGACACGATGGTGAATTGGAGATATCTCAATCCGTTCAAACTGGAACAGTTGGAAGATGATAAAACGAGGTAGATAGGCAAAATTAGAAGGAAATAAATTATGAGATTCTTCAGCTTTCAGAAATGTTCAATTAAAAATGGGATATCACAAGATTTTGACAAAACTGCCATTTCGCGCAGCAATCGCACTTCTTCAATGCAATAAAAAAGTTTTCTGATATCAAATAGATAGAAAATTTAAAGCTCTTACCAACGGTGTCATCAAATTTGAGCTATCTCTAAAATTGAGGGAGTTATGACAGTTTTAATGACATAAAATCTTAAATCGTGAATAACTCGGAAACGACGCCTGTGGCAAAAAATTGCTAGGAGGCATTTTTTTCGGAAATGAGTTGTACAATACGTGGGAGTCGGATTGTGCATAATTCCTGGGGCACCCCGTATAACTAAAAAATACCTTGTTTGAAAATTGAGAAAGCTACGGAGGAGGCATTGTCTTGGTCAGGAGCCAGGATATGCAATGACCCGCACGACCCTCCGGTCTTGAAGGAGGGGTTGCTTTGTGCGCCGTGTATTGTCAACCCCAATCTGATTTGGTCGTAGCATTGGGTGTTGCAATGTTGATAATTTGTTGTTTCTGATCAAATTCAGTTTTAGTAAAATGTTTGTTGACTCAAACATGTTATCCAGTTGTAGGACAATGGTAAGATCTTGGGGTTTAAATCGAGTTCATATAAAGAGTTAGAGTTGTTAAGGTTGTTAAGATATAAACCCAACAATAAATATTTAAAAATGAAAATTAATTTAATAAATGAAAACGTTCGTTTGTGAACAGCGTCTACGGCATTCCTAAGCTGTTCAGCCAAAGTCGGGATAATCGAAGAGCCGGGTGACGGCTTTGTTTGTGTTCATTTACGATTGATTGCGATGAGTTGCTTTCAGTTGAGTAGCTATACCGCAAGTGAGTATGTTGACATGATTTTTGTGTACGGTTTTGCCAATGGTAATGCTTCTGAAGCAGCTTCTGAAACTCGTCGGATAGTATGATGAAAACATATTGGTAGATAATATTGTTAATGTCACTGATCTTTTTTTTATCTACAAATCCTTTTTTGTCACTAAGGTTTTGGTTATTACTGCCAGTTATGTTCAATAGCTATAGCGCACCATGATGATTGGGAATATGCAATAGGGAACCACGCTGTCAGCAAAAAGATGAATGCAACTCATCGCAATCAATCGTAAATGAACACAAACAATAACCGTCTCTCGGCTCTTCGATTATCTTGACTTTGGCCGGACAGCTTAGAAATGCCGTAGACGCTGTTCACAAACGAACGGGTTTATGCATCCGACAAAACTAACTCAAATCGTCACTTGAGAGG
The DNA here is from genome assembly GCA_031894815.1 of Creontiades dilutus. NCBI lineage: Eukaryota > Metazoa > Arthropoda > Insecta > Hemiptera > Miridae > Creontiades > Creontiades dilutus. The sequence continues at coordinate 13,884 of JAVIWC010008821.1, read as the reverse complement.
ACACTGGCGTTGTCATCATTTGATTCAGTAAGAAAAGTTACGTACCTATATCCCGCCTCCAACCTTTTTTCATCGAGGCTTTTGGAAAAACATTAATTTTAACAGAAAAGAACTCGTTTTTCTGGAGTTAAACACCATTTCCTTCACTAAAAATATTTTTAAAACCTAAAACGACACACCGTTGGAAAGCTGACATTTCAATGCAAATGTTACTAGGCCTGCACAGTTCTGCGTCAAGCATTAATAGGGTTTCTCGGCGAGATGAAAAACAGGCAATTTCAAGATTTTGACAAACTGCCGTTTCGCGCAGCAATCGTACATCTTCAATTAAACAAAAATGTTTTCTGACCTCAAATAGATAGAAAATTTAACGCTATTTCCAACGGTGTCATCAAATTTGAGCTATCTCCGGAATTGAGGGAGTTATGTCAGTTTTAATGACATGAGATCGAAAACACGAAAAAAATCTTAAATCGCGAATAACTCGGAAACGAGGCCTCTGGCAAAAAATTGCTAAGAGGCATTTTTGTTCGGAAATGAGTTGTATAACACGTAGGAGTCGGATAGTGCATAACTCCTGGGACACCCTGTATAAGCTATGTCCTTTGTATTGCATGTTTTGGTTTATTATTCAATAATAAACCATTGTAATCGCTCTGTAACCCCCCTGAAAATTTCATGGTTTACGTTTCAAAGGGTGTAGAATCCAAATCTGCAATAAAAATTTTTCCGTCCAACCGCCGTACGCCGTACGCACCAGGGTTGTCACAGTTCTGTAAAATCCCTGCAAACCTCAAAAAAAGTCAAGGCGGCCTAAATATGGACTTTTTTTGAAGAACTTTCCATAAGGAATCGCCCCCAGGTCAGTAGCTCAAACCATTCCCGATGTATGGTCCGATTTATGGTGACTTTTCGCGTTATTTTTTGGTTTATTATTGTTTTTGTTTTGATATGAGTAACCTAGTGATGTAGTGAACGTGGATACTGGAGTGAACTCCTAAAAGGGTTTATAACCGATACACGGGTTGAAGCATTCTGATATGCATGCTCCGTCTTACGAAATTTAAAATTTTCAAATAGAATATTTTTCCATTGTAATCGCTCTTGAAAAAAACGCTGCAAATTCTTTCACTGAGGTTTATTATTCAATTGGCTTGCGTTCATGATTTGAATGTGCGTGTTTCACAGGTGATAGAGCGATTATTGAATTTCAGGAGGCACACAAATATGATCAACTGATCAATCCAAATAGATATTTTGGTTGAGAACAAATTCACGTGCTCTATGCATATCTCCTGAAATTCAATAATCGCTCTATCACCTGTGAAACACGCACACTCCAAAGCTTAGTAGAAATTCAAATCATGAACGCAAGCCAATTGAATTATAGGTAAACCCCAGTGAAAGAATTTGCAGCGTTTTTTTATTGTTATTTCATAATTCTATTTGGAGCACACAGGTGACGGACGGATTTCATTTCAAGTTTCAGAATTAAGGTACACATTTTGAAACGTAAATCAACACCTTGTTTCCTGTGGTCTATTACTAAGGTTCGCTATTGGAAAAATTGTGGTTTGAAGGTTGAAGGATAAAAATCTCTCAATTATGGTAAATATTCATATTATGGTGTGAGAAGTTTGGTATTCTTCAACTATTAACATGCAAAATTCCATCAACTTATGATTACTTATTCCTTCTATTATACAATTGTTATTGGTTGTAGTTATGAGAAAAGAAAGCCTCTATAGCATCCGTGCGGTAACCACTTTGTTTCGGGCATTTACGAGAATTTCCGTCCCGTCTCAAAGGTTTCACCCGCGTCCAAGTCCCAGACCATGAATGGGAGAAGATGGGGGTGTGGAGAATGGCGGGGCTTGGTACAGCACAGTTAAGCCTGCATTGCGCCGAGCCGAGCCGACCCCTTTCCGCTCCCAACCGACAATAGGTATCACCGATTATCACCGGGTTCCTTTCATAGTTTTGAATCGGGAATCAACTTGGGGTAGGTTTTACGGCTTATAACGTTAGCGAAGACAGTCCAAACGTATTCCCATTTAGACGATAGCGTATAACGGATGACTTAGAACAGCGGTTCCTAAACTCTGTTCTCTGCCTCCCTTTTGGTATGAAATGGTATTTTCACCTACCACGACTAAAATAATTAGGAACACGCCATTAATGACAGATTTGCAGACATTTATCAAAACAACAAAATATAGCCTCTTACGACAAAACCGTATACTTACGTAATAATAATCAATTATTCACAATACGGAGTTTATACAACCTTAATCATTTGCGACTAAGTTCTGTAACCCATTCACACAAATGATTAAAACAGAAGTTACATACAGTTCAGCATTCTAACTATGCATCCACGAAATAACCCTCTACTTGGCAACGTAGAGTATACCATACACGTTTTTTGTCAATTTTTTCCACTTTTTCCCCGAGTTTCTAGACGACTGTGGCGCTCTGCGGTCTTTAGTACAACTTATTGAAGTATTCTGAGTGGCTGCCTAATGGCCAGTGTTGTTTTTTTGTTTTTTATTGTGTATTTGTGGGGGGGGGGGGGGGTAAAGTTAATTGAAACAGTGTTCATTCCGACGACATTCAAAAATAAACTACATCCTAGGTAAAGAACCTCAAAAAATATACACGTTTTGTCTAAGTAGACAATATTGGGTTTGAAAATTTTCCATACCTATTCTTTTAATTTTGGATAAAATAAGGGGTGTTTACCAGTACTTTTTAAATTGGGGGGGGGGGGGGGGGGGGTATGACGCTTAGGGGGGTGGGCACCCCTGCGTATTCAATGCTTGCATCCCTAAATCACTCATGGAATGTTTTGTGAAGTATTATACTACATAGTATATTATAACATATTATTTATACCTACTACTATTAAAGTGTGTTTACATAATACTATTATTCATCGCAACAACGATGAGTTACCTTGCATTCACAAAATAGTAGTAGATTACCTATGTACCTGCCTAAAAGCTAAGAACCAAAATACCATGGATTTTGGTTAAGAAACTTGTGAAAATGAAAAATAGACCCGTTTTTTAAAAAAAAGAAAGGCAGGGAGTCAGAAAATATCATACCAGGTAGCAGACAATGTATAATGCTATATGAATGTTCACAGGAACCACAATGTTTAGGAAGCTGGCAATGTATAGTATACTCTACATGTTCAAAATGTGCTCAAATTTATGAGTTTTTCGAATTTTATTTTCTTAAATTGTTTTTGAGGGTAAAAAACTAATTTTGAAGAAAAATAAAAACTCTAGTTCTAATACTGTAGTTTTGCCAAGTAGAGGGATAAATAGGTTGAAATTTTGAATCGATTTTGACAATTAGCTCATCTATAATAACAAACAACAACCAAATACACAATAGAAAGGCGTAGCTTATATGTTTACAGGTGGTAGGAAGCTTGAATCCCATTGATAAAGAGAAAGGATGGGGAAGGGTAATAATACACGTACGCGCGTACTAGGGATGTCAAGAAAATAGCGGTATATCAAAATATCGATATCCTTCCATCGATATATCGATATTTTTGGGCGATATATAACGACATTAAATGTACACTATCGGATCCGATATTTTTCAGTCGTAAATCATCATATCAACCATATCCTACACCTTATTGCTCAAAACTAATTTTATTATTAGCGGGTGTAGGTAGTGGGGTGACCACATTCATTCCGAATCCCTTATTTGGAGCATGAGTCTTTATTTTCATCGGTACGTTTCGTCCTTCAACGAGGACTTCATCAGCCTACATATAAGCATAAAAGTTCATTGAGTTAGGATTACATAGTGTGTTTACACACATATGGTCAAATGATCACATTTCTTTCCATAGAACACGTTGTTCAGCTTAACTACTAACAATATGTACATACTATGGAATCCTAACTCAATGAACTTTTATGCTTGTATGTGGGCTGATGAAGTCCTCGTTGAAGGAAGAAACGTACCGATGAAAATAAATACTCATGCTCCAAATAAGGGATTCGGAATTTTATAATTTCCATTGAAGAATAGGGGAATTATATCAGATGAGGTAGTCAAATCGTATGTAAAAAAGGTAGGGACATCTTGGAGACTTGGGCTCTAGCTGTGGCGAAAGTCTCCTGAAAGGTGTACTTGACAGATCAACACCGTTGCTACATCATCTTTTTGTGGCAAAAGCCATCATACTTGATCCACGATTTAAAAAACTGCACTTCTCAACTCCTCTGGCGGTTGGAAAAGCAGCATCTGCCCTTTCTGCGGAAATTCGGGCGGAGCGCAGACGGAGGGGACAAGTGAGGAGCTTACTTTCAAAAAGGCACATATCCAAATCTGGGAGAAAACGTTTTTTTCTCAATTTTCTATCTCTGAATATGAGTTGAATCAGATCCCTCTATCATTTCCGAACAAAACAGAACACATCCACGTCAATTCCGGGACTAAAGTTATGTGTTTGCATCAAAAGGTAACAAATCCGTCACCTACATTTTTGTCAGTGCCTTGCAATCGAAATGGCACATATCCTCCGAATTTCGTCAGGCGATAAGTCGTGGGTTTTCAAAAAGGCACATATCCAAAAAGAAGCATTGCGCCTTCGTCTTGACGTTGAATATTTACACGAGACTCGATAGATGGCAGGCATGACAAATGGAAATGTGGAGTCAGGTAAAGTTTTCAATAAAACCTATAGAATGGAGAATGAATTCTTTCTTTTTCAAAAAGGCACAAATCCATGAGTTTTGATCAAAAGGGCACATTTCCAAAGTGAAAATGGATATACAGCCTCGTGTTCTGGAGAAAATTGATTCATATTCTGAGGCATCTTTATCTGTGTCTTCTCACACATTACTCCGATGAGAAACTGCAAAAAAACATCTCCACTAATCTGCAAATCGTTTTTGCATCGTTTTTGTCACTAATCTTCAACGACCCGCTTCAACCCAAGTTTCTGATGGCCCTCCTGACATAAGGGACAGACACAGCAAAATTGCAAAAACGGCATCGGTGAGCCAGGAAGTCAATGAAAGTGACCTCACGAGTGACTTCAAGCAATATTTGGATCAACCAATTCAGGCAAGAAATTCGAACCCCATCCAATTTTGGATTGACAGTCGCCAGTTCTTCCCTGTCCTCTCAGACACAGAGCACCAGATATCGCTCTCAGATATCGCCCTGAAATATTTAATTTCATGTGGCTCGTCAGTTTCTTCAGAGAGGGTGGCTTCGGCGGTGTGTCCCTAATGAAAGGAGTCGGCTTACTGGAGAGCACATCAATCAGAGGGTTTTCCTCACCTCTATCCCCAACCAATATTGGTTTGATTGAATTTTTTCAGTTTTCCTTCTTACTTCACTTACATTGATTTTACAACCCTACATAATATTGATAATTTACTTCCCTGGATCCTGTTCATAGCTTCCGTTTTCTTCATTGAACCGGGATTCAGAAGTAGACGTATGAATGATGAACCTCCATTGGACATTGACTTGACATTTCACTCTTGATCATTTCGAATTTTTCACGAACATTGAGCATAGCTGGTTTTGAATAAAATTTAAGACATTTTACGATTGTCTATCTGCTAAATCAAAATCGTAACTAAGATTGGATTCCTTAAAATGTTTTATACAGGGTGCGGCAGCATAACTTCCTTTTTTTAAAACTTGATAAAACGCATTGTATGAATCAGAAAAATTTTATTCGTTTTTTATAATATAGGCACATACATAAAGTTTTGTTTTACCCAGTTTTGAAGATCAAATCAGGTAGGTGACGTCCCCCATTCTCCATACACTGAGTAAACCGATTTCTGGCGTTTGTCATGACTCTAGCCAGCATAGCAGGCGTTATGTTGGCAATCTCTTCCTGGGTGTTGGTCTTCAAATCTTGTAAGGTCCTTGGACGGTTCACATAAACACAGGATTTCAAAAGACCCCATAGAAAAAAATCACAAGGGCTCAAATCGGGAGAGCGGGCCGGCCACTCCAAATCGCCCCTAATTGAGATAAGGCGCTCTGGGAAGTGTTCACTCAAAACAGTCATCTATGGACTTAGGGGGCATTTGGTTCCAACAAGACGGTGCAACGGCACACACTTCAAGAGCTTTATGTATGCAAAAGCTTTACTTTAACAAAACTTTATGTATGTGCCTATATTATAAAAAACGAATAAAAATTTTCTGATTCATACAATGCGTTTTATTAAGTTTTAAAAAAAGGAAGTTATGCCTCCGCACCCTGTATTACAATTATTTCACCATTAATCGGTCCACATCATGGGTCACCTTGCCTCCCCCCCTTCCTTACTCGAACCTTCATATTCTCTGACTAATCCTCTTTCACTGTGAAAGAGAATGAATGTATCTCCCCATCTTGACCAATGCGATTCAAGCTCCCTTTTCACCTTCCTTTCTTTATCCTTTAGTGTCGTTCCCTTAGCTCCCTCTTTTCTATTATATGTAAATTATTGTTAATCAATTTATGACCTAATCGACGAAATCGTCTAACCACGCAACTTTCTTCATTAACATCCGTTTTCTTTATTGAATAAGAGGCTGATTCGTATAATAAATATTTAACTGCATCCCGAGTTTAAGGTAGCGGAAGCATTGTTTCGTTTCCTTAAACTTTTTTGTCTCCGAAATCAAAAATTCCACTCGCATTTTTCTATTATATGTGAAATTATTGTTAATCAATTTATGACCTAATCGACGAAATCGTCTAACCACGCAATAGTAGTCTCTTTCTTCATTAACATCCGTTTTCTTTGTAAAGATGGTCCTTGAATAATAAAGAGAAAATAACGTTTTAGCCTGATGCGTAATTTATAATAAATTATTATATTTTACAATAGTTGAACATTTTTTTTACCCTAATTCAATATTTACTTCGCCTAACTGAACGAAGTTCTTCAGTTTATTTGATCACTCAATTTTTTTTTTATTTGATCACTTTTCTTCATTGTTAATCAAAACCAAACCAATCATTAGTTCAATGTTTGTCTCCTGATCATTATATTTTTAATAAACCAAATTATCTAGATGGATATTTCAAAAAGCGTTTTCAACTAAGCTGGTAAGTTAATTCCGGTTGAAACTAGAAATAATTTACCACGACCATTACGAACGGGGAAGTTGATGTTTTCACCCCCTCGTGTGGGGAGGGGTTTATTCATGAGGTGAGCAAACAGTTAATCGATATCAGTGTAATACGCATTTACGATGGCTAACATCGAAAGATAAGTGGGCACAGGTCGATCAGCTGAGCGGCAGTTAGGCGTTGGGTCTTCAACTCCATAAATGAGACTGGTATTTACCATGATTTCCTCAATTTCTTTAAAAATAACTTTTAATCGTAAACTGGCAAACTAAGTTTAAATATGCACATATCCTGATTTTCCTATTACGGTCAATAATAATAATCCGTTTCTAATCCTTATGTTCTTCGAGCACAAGGCAAACGTGCCAACTTTGTCAGGAGTAGATCATTCGTTATGACTTTTCTTTCCAACGTTACCCCTTCCCACGGATTTTTGTAAAGGAATTTTCTCGAAAGTTAGTGCAAGACCTCTGATTTTGCCTGCTAAGGCTCCTAAGTTGAAATGAAACTGCTTCAATAATAGCGGGGTCCTTCAGCAGTATTGACGAATACGGGTTTATCCACTTTTTGGACGAAATAAAAACCATATGTTCCAGGAATGCCTTATACTCCTTATGTAAGGCATCAGCACAGGAGACAAGTGGAATTTAGGGCACGCATAAGCCCTTAATTGCTCTTCACGTTTGGCATGTTTCGCAGCAGCAGCATGCTGAAAAATAGTGAGATATCCAAAAACGTTGGTGTCAAATGCCCTGGACTTCCCGGTCTGATGCTAAACCTGAGCTGCCATATTTTTTGAAACCTGGCATGTTTCTTTGGTAATCATCAGTCCCCAGACTTGCCATCATTCCGTAACCATATCTTGCGCTATCATCGTTAATGGCATAATGGGATGCATGTGTTGTCTGCACTTGTCGCACGAAACAAGAAACCATCGCTCTTAATTTCCCCAAGAAATAGGTAACTTATATTCAGTTTACGAAATCTCCCTGTATGCCTCCTGTTTTAAACCTGAACAATATCTAAGAAGTAGCTTCGACTACATGATTTGATTCGAAGAGATTGATGCTTTTATTCACTGGTAAAATCAAAAGTAGTCCGCACATTTACACCTGCTTAACCTTTCAGCTGGATATGGAATGTATATGACCAACACTTGTTGCTTGACAGGTATACATGCACTTGTGTTACTATGGAAAATTTTCGATTTTGAATATTTCAAGAGTTTACGCTAATTACTTATTGAACGTATTTCACTATTGATTTTTAATAGGTCCACTTTCCGCACACCTCCCTGATTTCTTCTGGGATTCACATTTAGTACACAATATCATGCTTTGATCTGCGAAAAAACGAAATTATAATGCGATTTGAGCAGCCATTCCTATTGGACCCATCATGGAAAATAGCATGTGATGGTTTGATTGCATAGGCTCTAACATTTTAAGCAGTGGCTAAAATAAAAGGAATAGTGATTGCTGACCATTTAATATTTCCAAAAAGATGGATGCACTTTTGAAAATGCTACCTCAACTATGAATAGACGATTCAAAGCATATCACATCCACAGTGAACTGTATACTTCTTCTAGTATGCCTCTTCATTTATAAATGTGCAAGTTTTTTAATTTTCCAAAAACTCCACTACTTTTGTAGTGCACATCCAAACAAAAATCCAAAAATCAATTTACTATCATAGATTATATATAAGGTCTTTGTAATGAAAACTTACAAGTACTCCTACGCCATTCTTTGCCAAATTCATTTGAATTTGATATGAACCCAACTGTAAGAACATCTAGGCAGATTTCTGATTGCAAAAAGGCTAAGCATGAGACGAGAACAATCGCTTGTCTAAGACAGGATATTCAATTTAATAAAAAGGAAATTTAATTTCAATTGGTACCTAACATTTTATATGTAGTTCATCCATACAGGTGATTCGTTTCGTTTAGAAGATACTGAAAAACTTCCTTTGTAAAACTGTGACTGTTGTTGCAGAGAGACTTGGATGATCGATAAAATTCATTAGTTGAAGTGTTTGAAAGGGCGATGACCGCACCCATAAGACTTTTCAAATCACGTTATCCGACCACAGGCAATAAAAAGCTTTTGAAATGAAGTGGTACCGTATTATTGAAATGCCTCATTACTTTAAGTAAGTACTCTCATATTCCACGGAGAATAAAAGAGACATCAATTTTAAATTTTTAAATAAGAAAGTCATGAATCAACAATCAAAGTCATAATTCAGCGTAAATGTAATATTTCCGAATTTTGAGTAGTTTTGTGGAGAACATTGTAGCGTTCAAATCAATATTGTCTTCCGCTGAAAGGACTACGGCAAAAGAAAACTTTCTTTTACTTGCTTTACCTCTTGCTTTCTACTTTTTTTGTAATTTAAATTTGAACATATTCGTCAGCACTAAACCTGATGCAATCCTTTTTTTATAATAAAGAATGATTTATTACATTTCCGATCATATTATCAGATATCGACTGGAATGAAATATGTAAAATTGTCAAAGTTGGTTTCAGAATGTCTAAATTTTTGAAAAAATTAATTTTCTCCATTTTTAGAGGCATTGCAATACCTTTATCTTCTTAAATGCTCTAAAGTATTACCAAATGGAGCTTCTGAATATTGTCACAATATTAATGAGCATTTAGCATCAAATTTATTAAATTGACTAATATGTTGGAATGTTACGCGATCGGGTATGAACTATATTTTGTCTCTTGTGTAGGCTAACTATTACAATACAATATCATTACCTACTGGGGTTGTTGGGAAAGTAAAAGGTTAGGTTTCCAACTGAGGTTGGAATAATTAATTTGGCAGAAATAAAACCGGAGTGGATGCTCCAACCAAATTTGAATGATTTAATCATGTTGAAGCAACACTGTGGGTTCTAGGCTGGGAGTCCTACTAGTCACTGGGCAAGTAGGTTCAGGTTAGGCAATGACCCGCACAACACGCGAGTCTTGAAGGAGGGATATACTTTGTGCGCCGTGCTTCTTGTTCGCGATGCTACAGTTGCTTGCGTTCCACTGCCCGACTTAAATTCCACTGAACCAAACCACTCACAATTTTTCGGGGACCTGTTGCCCGACCCATTTACCGAAGCATTTACCTTTTTAACCACAAATTTCTTTCTATAAGCAAATTTTCCTGTAGGAACAATAGCCACCTGTTGGTAGATGAAGCAATGATTTCTTATTTTGGTTTATTATTTTCATCAATAAACCTTTGTAATCGATCAAAAAAACAATTTTTTTGTTTTACGTTTCAGGATGTCCTAACGTTCGCTCTCCAAAACTTTCTTGTCAGAAAAAAGGGGAAGTCAACACGAATGTAAATGTGCTTGGACACAGTAAAAATCCCCTATTATCTTGTGATGATCGCATTGTAGAATACGTGTGCGAAGATTTTCGGATCATACGCTGTACACCCTGTGTAGAACATTATATCACCTGAAGCCCTTGTGGCTAATTTCGTTCTTAATCGATCTAACGCGCTGAAATATAAATGGGCATCTTTTTTATTCTAGAATGGACAAGACAAGATATGAAAAATATGTGAAGTATAATGTTCATTTTTATTTTTCAAACAGTTTGGGAAGAACTGTCTGTTCTTAGTGTCCCAACGTAAAAAATGAAAGCACAGTGGTGCCTCACACAACGAACTTAATTCGTTCCAGGAGCAAGTTCGTACTATGAAACGCGTTTTCCCATAACAATACATGTTAAAAATAATTCGTTCTATAGCATAAAATATGAAAGCATCACCATTTTTGGTATTATTTTCATTTATATACATCTAAAAACATAATTTGAAGAAAAAAAAAACACATTTTTAAAATTTTAGACAGACTAAGTAGAGTTTACCGAATCTTGCACATTTTCATCTATTTCTGCTTTTTGGCCGACGGTTTCATGAAAAACCTGTCCAAAGTCGTTTGTTTTTCTTTTTTCTTCAACATATGTATTTGTATACAAGAAATAACGGACAAGAGTATCAGAGTCAAGATCGTTCATCCTGTTTGATTCAGCTGAATCCGGATAGCGGGCATCGGTAAACTCCTGAACTGCTTTTCCATTTGACCAGGATGTTCTTGATGTTAGCAGTTGGGATTGGTTGATTGTTGCTCCTCGTTGTCAGATGTCGCTTCTCTTTGAGCATTGTCCTGTTGGAAACTTTTCCTCGTTATCAGATGTTGAAAATTCTCTTCGAGCATTGTTCAGAAGTGCTTGGAGCTCTTCAGTTGTCAGCTCTTCTTCGTGCTAGTCAATAAGCTCCTCTACCTAAGCTCGGGGGACTTTGTTGTGCGAAGGGAAGTTTGTAGTACGAATCATGAAATGAACGAATAGGAAGTTCGTTGTGTGCAGCGTTTGTTGTGCGAGGCCCCATTGTATTGTATACTTCTCCAACAAAGTGATGTCCATTGTTACTTTCTCTGTCTATTTTTACTTTCCCAACAGACTGGAAAGAAACGTGTATTACGGAGTTCCAGGGGGCTTGCCACTGGTCAGGCTCGGACATGTGAGTTTTCTGTGGCTTGGGATCTTATCCTCATGCAGTTTATGAGGTGTCCTAGAATTTAAAACTTCGACCGTCAAAGGTTAATGGTTCGGTGGTAGATAGCGGGAAGGCTGGGGCGACGGCGGCCTATAGAAAGACCGTAGCGGCTCGCAAATAATTAATGGTGTTCCGTCAACCGAGTTAGCCGGTAGAATTACCCCCTGATAAATTACATCCCTCGGTATTGTTTCCTCAGTCAACTCCCGAGGCCACGTGGAATTCCCTGATCTATCTCGAACTATTCCGCCGGTAGTCCCCGTCAAAAAGGAACGAGTCTCATCACGAACCTGGGTGATTAATACTTAACAAAACTGTTCGATTGTTGGTATGGTTGACATTCGTATTCAATGTCTCGAGTAGTGATTGAAGATATAAAGAACCCACGTAGCTTGCATCCGCAGTTACTATTCTAGAGAGATGGCTGTGTACATGTTCATAAATAAGGATACGAGTGAATTCATAAACCGGAAAATATGAATAGATTATGTGAATATGAATAAGAAAACGAATGAAGAACTAATCACATTTGTTTTGAGAATTTCCCCAACTGCTTCCAAGTCTACCAAGGTAGCGGAAGCATTGTTTTCACTTTCGGAATGTGAACATTTTTTTGTCTCCAAAATAAAAATCTTGCGTTTTAGACCTTTCTGAACAATTTTGGTTCCGTGTCTGTCTGTCAGCAAATCCTTGTTACGAGCAAAACTACACGAAGTTATAGTCCGATTATGATGAAATTTTCAGGGATTGTGCGGGTTGGGGTGTAGATGGTCCCCTATGGGTTTCATGACCCCCGGATCAATAGTAGCCTCTGCGCATGCGCAAACGTGAAATTTTGTTACGCGTATAACTCCGGGAGTTTTTGACCAATTTCGATGAAATTTCGAGAGATTCTTCGGTTTGATGTGTAGATGGTCCCCTATGAGTTTCATGACCCCCGGATCAATAGTAGCCTCTGCGCATCCGCAAACGTGAAATCCTTGTTACATGCATAGCTCAGGAGTTCATGACTGATTTCGATGAAATTTTCAGGGATTGTTCGGACTGATGTAAAGATGGTCCTCGTGAGTAATAAAGAGAAAATAACGTTTTAGCCTCGAGCTTGCGTAATAATAATTTACGTCAATGTCAATTTTTATTATTAGGTATATTTTATAGTTTGTTCAATAGTTGAATGCCTACCTTTATTATCCTAATTTGTTGTTATGCTCCTGCATAACAATAAATTTACCCTAATCCAATATTTACTTCGCCTAATTGAACGAAGTTCTTTGGTCAATAATAATTTTCAATGATCTATACAGTCATGTTACGGATACGAGGAAGCTATGTGCCACACCCACTTGGCAGACTTTTTTTTAGTTTGGGTAAGTTGGAATGAAATATCAAAATTGTCCAATAAATTAGAGGGAAATTAATTTTTTCCAAAAATGTGTATAACATTGAGAATTTTCCTAAAATTCACTAAGGTTTGTGAGTTTTTTTATATTCACTGGTAGTTTTGTAAATCTAATGAAAATTGTCCATTTTATCCTTCGAGATCGTATTGTGTTTACTTGCATCATTAATTTTTAATGTTAGGTATCTGCACATTCATTTATTTAATGATTAAATATCTTTATTTTTATTCACTTTCTAAATTCATTTTCTATTCAAAGTATTCCGTAATCATACACTTCTTCTTTACCTTGCAAATTATTAAACAAAGGTTTCCTATTTGTGTATTAATAGCTCTTCTTTACACGTCTCAAGAATTCGGATAATTATTATTATTTTAAATTATTTTTAATCAAAATTCAACGGATATAAGCTATTTTTTCAAGACAATACAAGGCGGAAAAAATACATTTATAAATTTAGAAAACAAAAAAAGATGAATTATACGAAGAGAGAAGATGAGTAGGTGGATCAATTCGCAAATCAATAGGTACCCTAGAACGTCGATTAACCGGCTTTTAACCCGCACATGTCATGTATAGTTGATATTTCATTCTTTTCTTATTAAAATAATTTGTATTATTCACTTGAACTTCGTGTTGAAATTTCTCTTTTTAAATCATTTCACATTCAAAACTGCACAGCCATCATGACGATTAGGACTTACGATGCCGCCGCTTTAATATCCAAGGCAGTGAACAGCGTCGGTGCCACGCCAAACACTTGTCTAGCGCCTACGTTGTACCGGCG
>JAVIWC010008819.1:0-95050 GCA_031894815.1 Creontiades dilutus | reverse complement strand
CGATTTTTTCTCAACCCGTTGCTGAGATATGCTATTTTTAAGAGTTTTTTCAAAAAATCGCGTTTTTCGCCATTAAAACGCTTTTTTCTCGGCAATTTCTCAACATTTTTGCACATTTGACCACATTTTTGGAATCTGCGTTAAATTTCCTATAAGATGAAGTTACTTTGATTTCCAAAACGCATCTTCCAAACACCGAAATTTTCAATCAAAGATGAACATTTTTCGCAAAGTGAAATTTTTCAAAAACTTGGAACGCTTGGCGTGACCACAAAAATAATTTTTTTCGTTGTCAAATTTGATGAAAACTTCTCCCACTTCTAAGCTTTCCAACGGCGTCTCAACCATTTAATTCTGATTGGAATTGACGGAGAAATTAAAGTTCGAATGCCAGAAAACGTGTAGTTCGTTTTAACGTAAGTTGGTAGGTGACGTACGATATGGGCCACAGAAACTGTTTTTTCTCGATTTCAATTAATGTTTTCCGGCATTCAACCACAGGTTCGAATTGGGCGTTAAATTTCCTGTAAGAAGAGGTTCATTTTGTTTCCAAAATGTTTTTTCAGGTACTGTAAAAAAATTAAAATTGATTTTTGTGAGTGTAAAAAAATTTTTGAAACAAAATGAACCTCTTCTTATAGGAAATTTCATTTTGGTCAAATGTGTTTTTCGGTGTTTGGAAGATGCGTTTTGGAAAAAAGTAACTTCATCTTATAGGAAATTTAACGTAGATTCCAAAAATGTGGTCAAATGTGCAAAAATGTTGGGACATTGCCGAGAAAAAAGCGTTTTTTTGAAAAAACTCTTAAAAATAGCATATCTGTTCAGCAACGGGTTGAGAAAAATAGCAGCTGTAAAATCGCGGTTACATCTGCACTTCAGTAATGTGTGATATATGAAGAGGGAATCATCTTTATTTACATGCATCATCTCCAAAACCTAATTTCTAAGCTATTTGCAATCTCAAGCTCCAGTTTGGTGTTCAGACAGTCGAGCTGAGGTCTTCTACTAGTGCAGATAAAATAGCAGCTGTAGAACTTACATATCTACTATTTATCACATGCTACATCTGCACTTCAGTACTGTGTGATATACAAGGTGTACAGCTTATGATTCGAACGAATTCTACAACTAGTTTCCAACAAAAAGTGCCTCTTAGAGATTTTTTTTAGAGGCTTCGTTTTTGAGTTATTTCACTTTTAAGATTTTTTTCTTGTTTCCGAACTTACGTCACTAAAACAGCCGTAACTCCAGCGTTTTCAAAGTATTTGCAAATCTAAGTAATCCGTTGGGAAGAGCATAAAATTATCTATCATTTCAGTCTTTAGTAATAATTTTTTTAAAGGAACTAAAAGGTAAAAATGAGCCTAAAAAGTAAATTTTTGTCAAATTTTGAAGAAAAAAAATCTTTTTTTAATGGCTCATCAGTCCCCCTTATTTTAATGATACATTTGAGCCTACAAGCTTAAAAAATGCGCAAATGTCTCAGCTTCCCAATGGTATATTTAATTTTTAGGTTTTAGAGGGAACTTTTTTGAGGAAATTGAGATTTTATGCAACAAAACGCGTATTTTCAAGCACATTTGATGTGATCGAACGGGTGTGTGGATCTACCTTTGACTGTAATCACATTATCATACTCAACATTTTGCTGGTGACGATGTTTCTATCAACGATAAGAAGACGAAATCATAATAAACAACGGGATCAAACCTCACGATATCAGCAAGAACGGGAGACGTTTAATAGTTTATTTACATCAATGCATTCCGCTTATCACACAACACACCCAAACTTAAATTTTTTGGGTAATGCCGTTGACATGATACATTCTACACCCAGAAAAAGAAGAAAAGTTTTAGTTATGTAGGTTTTATTCTCTTTTTAAAAAAAAAAAACCTCAAATGTGCTTGAAAATACGCGTTTTTTCATAAAATCTCAATTTTCTCAAAAAAGTTCCTCCCAAAACCTAAAAATTAAATATACCATTGGAAAGCTGAGACTTTAGGGCATTTTTTAAGCTAACAGGCTCAAACGTATAATTAAAATTAAGGAGGAATAATGAGCCATTAAAAAAAAAGAATTTTTTTTCAAAATATGTCTATTTTGACTGTAACAACAAGAGGTTTGTTTTCGGTTTATTATTCAACAATTATTGAATAATAAACCAAAAGGGAATTGGCTTTTATCTCTAATTCCGTTAACGTGACAGATAAAGTTCGCATTATGGAGATGGCCGGTTTTTCAACCAGACGACAGATAACCCAAGATGGTGTTGATATTGAAACCGTAATATTTTTGGCTACTCACATTTTTAACGGCACCAGGTAAATATAAACCACGTCAAAAAACTTGCAGTCGGGTATTCAATTTAGTGAACTAGCTTACCTGCAACAGAAAATAATACACCAATTAATTAAGAACATGCCAACCTTTAAAAAAGGGACCAATTAAGTACATAAATTCATATTGTATAAGCCCATTTTGGTTGATTAATCTCATTGAAAACCCTTAGTAGTCCTAGAGCTATAATTTTACGTAACAATCACACTATATAAAGACGAGCTTATCAGAGTATATCCGCTTTTCAGGGGGTGGTAACGCTGGGCGGGTGGAATTCTCCCCCCCTTCCCCCCCGTCACCCAGGGCAACCGACCTGCTCCCCCCCCCCCCCGACCCCACCAGTGAAGGAAGGAGGGCCCCAGCGGGGAAGCGTCTCCCAGGGCAAGCGACGTGGTCCTCTCCTCGGGGATTTGGGATATACGATTTTTTGACTTTGCATATTGTTATTATACTCCCTCATTGTGTTATTTAGTACTCTACCTCCTGTACACACGGGACTTACCCCAACAAGAAGGCACAACTGTTGCCACCTTTGCAGATGATACGGCTATCCTCTCTCTTGGAGATGATATAGAAGCTGCAACACGCGAACTACAGACGTCTACTACTGAGGTTTCTAAATGGACCAAGATGTGGAGAATGAAGCTGAACGAATCAAAATCAGCCCACATCAACTTCACTAACCGAAAAGTCCCATCTTGGATGTTGAGATCAATTCGAATAAAATACCGCATACTGAAGCAGTTAAATACTTGGGTTTGACACTTGACTCCAAATTAAACTGGAATAAACACATAGAAAAGAAGAAAGAAGAACTTAAAATCAAGTACAGAAGGATGTATTGGCTAATGGGAAGGAATTCCCATCTCTCTCTTCACAACAAATTGCTTATATATAAGCAGATCCTTCGCCCTATTTTCACCTATGAGATACAGATCTGGGGCTGTGCCAAGAAATCAAATATTAAGAAAATCCAAACCTTTCAGAATAGAATACTGAGAAGTATAGTTGGAGCCCCTTGGTACATGCGAAACTATGATATTCATCGAGATTTGAGGATGTGGACAGTCCAAATATTGCAAAATACGCAAGGAAGCATGAACATCGCCTCCACGAACACGAGAACCCGGAGATGCTCTACGTTTTGGACAACGAAGGTGAAATCCGACGTCTCAAGCGAAACAAAACACTGGATTTAGATGTGCTGCGTGAATAGAAGTGCAATCGAGCTCAGTGCTAATTAATTGAGCTATATAATAAAGGGCTAGGTTTTGCTGTAAACCTACCCTCTTGGAGTGTATCTTTATTGATATGTAAAATTGCTAGGTGAAATGTATTTGATTTTTCAGTCGCAATTAATAAATCACGAAAAAAAAAAAAAATTGTGTTATTCACCTATTTTTTTTTAACCTGCGTAGCAGGGCCATTAAACTAGTGAAGTATAAAATCATGAAACACGGATTAATTTCGTAGTTCCAAACTTCTGGGCCCTTAACCTGTAGTTTGAGGATTCGTAGAGAGACAAAATTCATTATGACGAACTGGATGACATCTACAAAAACGTTAGGTACCTACTAAACGCAAAACGAGGAATTACAATACAGCTGATGAAGTAGCTTTGTCGAAACGGTGCCAGGCGCAATATCACTTTGATTAGACTGGTGTGGGGACTAGGGATCGAATGGTGGTAGGTTTCGGGCTGGTTATCCACGAGGGAGGAATGATCGAGGGATCCCATAGCGAAGGGATATTTCCCAACAGCCTTTAGAATCAAAACGAATTTCCAGGAATATTGAAATGTTTTGTGTAAATTTATGTATTTTGGTACGATTTATGAAATTTGACAAATCAACGTTCTAAATTCATATTTTCAATTGGAATGGGGATTGGATGTAGGTAGGTTTCCCCGCTGGTTATCCACTAAGGAGGAATGATCAAGGGATCCCATAGCGAAGGGATATTTCCCCACAGCCTTCAGAATCAAAACGAATTTCCAGGAGTATTGAAAACGGTAAAATATATCTTTACAAAAATTGTTAGGACAAATTTTGAATGATCCCATAGCGAAGAGATATTTCCCCACCGCCTTTAGAATCAAAACGAATTTCCATGAGTATTGAAAACTGTAAAATAGATCTTTACAAAAATTTTGGAATTTTCGTACGATTTACGAAATTTGACACATTGATGTTCTAAATTCATAGTTTTCATTGGAATGGAGATGTGATGTAGGTAGGTTTCGGGGCTGGTTATCCACTAAGAAGGAATGATCGAGGGATCCCATAGCGAAGGGATATTTCCCCAGGGACGGGAATCATGGTATGATTTCAGCACATTTTCCGTAATTTTGGTATAAATTTGGGTATTTTTTGGTACAATTTGTGAAATTTGGCAAATTAATGTTCTAAAGAAGTTTTGTCCAACGAATTCGTTGTTTATATTGGATTAGGGTAGTGTTTAGATTGGATGTAGGGTAGGTTTCCCTTTGGTTATCCACAAGGAAGGAATGATTAAGTGATCCCATAGTGAAGGGATATTTCTCCACTGCCTGTAGAATCAAAACGAATTGTCAGGGGCCAAAAAACTATGAAATACGGCATTTTTTCACAAAAATCTGAAATTTTTCAATTTAATTTCATCAAGTTGTGTCGACCAATCGAAAAAAATGAAACATTTTTAGGAATCTCGAAATCGGGTGTGTATGGAGAATGTTGTTTGGCGCAGTAATTAGCTAGTTCAAAACTCCTGGGCCCATAACCTGTATTTCGAGGGTTCATAGCAGGCACACGATACATTCTGATAAACTAACCGCCATCTACAGGCACATTACTAGACGAAAAACGAGAAATCGCAATAAAACTGATAAACTAGCGTTGTCAAAACGTTGCCAGGCGCTACGAATTAAAATAGACCAACAATTATTGCATTTGGGACGCAATATCGCGTTGATTAGTCTGCCGTGGGGACTGGGGATCGGATGTAGGGTAGGTTTCGGGCTGGTTATCCACGAGGGAGGAATGATCGAGTGATCCCATAGCGAAGGGATATTTCGCCGCACACGGTAGGTACAAGCGAGATAGAAGGCTATAGAAATTCCAACTTGTCCTTCCTCACGTAGCCTCTCGGGTTCATTTCGGTCTTTCAATCAAAATTTGATCGAATCTGTCTATTTCCCTCTCCCTTCCACCCTGTTTTTTCCCTCTCACTCTCTCTCTCACACGAACGTGAGCCGAATCCCAAACGGAGAGCCCTTTCAAGTTATTACACAAAGGTGTTCCATTAATTTTACCCCCATGTTGGCAGAATTCCTCGTGTAGGTAGCCGAGTCAAATGTAATGGAAACCCCGTTCTGTATTCTCCCGTTGCTCGATAAAACTGTTTTGCTCAAATAGTTTATAATGTGATCCAAATTCAATTATTGGTTTATTATTCAATAATAAACCATTGTAATCGCTCTGGAAAAAAAAAATTCTAACCCCCCTTAAAAATTTCATGGTTTACGTTTCAAAGGGTGTAGAATCCGAATCTGCAATCCTGAAAACCTCAAAACTAGTCGAATCGGCTAAAATATTTTCCTATTTGAAGAACATACCATTAGGAATCGAATGAGCCCTTCCCCACGTCCGTAGGTCAAACCATTCCCGATGTATGGCCCGATTTATGGTGCCAACATTTGCGTTTTTTCGTTTATTATTGTTTGTTTGTAACCTAGTGATGTCCGGCCGATAGCGTCGAGTTGTAGTGAATGTGGATACTGGAGTGATAGCCGATGTGAATACTTGTAGTGTAGTTAGTAGCCGATACACGGGTTGAAGCATTCTGATAATATATAGGTAAATATTATTCAATATTATTACTGGGTTTATTATTCAATATTATTACTGGGGTAAATAAGTATTCTTTCACTGGGGTTTATTATTCAATTGGCTTGCGTTCATGATTTGAATCTTACTAAGCTTCGGAGTGTGCGTGTTTTACAGGTGATAGAGCGATTATTGAATTTCAGGAGATATGCATAGACCACGTAAATCGGTTCTCATCCAAAACACCTATTTGGATTGATCAGTTGATGATATTTGTGTGCCCCCTCTACATCTGTCTACCTTTGGCTACATCGTTTAAATTTGGATTTGGGAAGTTTTAACGCAATACGAGTGCCTATGCACATCTCAGAAATTCAATAATCGCTCTATCGCCCCAATCCCTGAATTTGCAAAATCGGACGTTTTTTTAATGGTTAACAAGATGCTGCAACAGACACGGTGTATCGGCTACAAAGCCTTTTAGGAGTTTCCAAAATCCACATTCACTACATCACTAGGCTACTGATATCAAAACAAAAACAATAATAAACCAAAAATAACGCAAATGTTGGCACCATAAATCGGAATGGTTTGACCTACGGTCCTGGGGAGGGGCTCATTCGATTCCTCGTGGAGTGTTCTTCAAAAAGAGTCCAAATTTAGGCCGCTTCGACTTTTTTTTTGAGGTTTTATATATTTTACAAAACTTTGACAGCCATTAAAGGGCACTTTAAATTAAGTGAGAGAGCTGGCTCAAGAATTGGGGCGTCGTCGGACCAACATGAAATTTTCCTGAAAATTTCAGCTTTTTTGCCTCAGAAGTTTGGGAGAAAACGTGCGTATGGTGAGAATTTTTTATTGCAGATTTGGATTCTACACCCTTTGAATACAGAATAAAGTATGCAGTAAAATCGATGAAAACGATGTTTTAATACCACAGAAAGAGGGCTTTGTTTCGGTTTAAAAATCGAATCTTCAATTTATGTTAACAATTGCACGTGAATCTCATTTAAATGTGTTAAAAAAATGATAAAAATTCAAAAAAAAAAAAATTAAATTTGTTATTTGAATAGAAGATTAATATGTAGAACAAGTGTTTTCACAATAACATTGATTCAGTTTTCTGCACTTGAAATGCTATAGTTTCAACTCAATAACAAATGTATTACTATAATTTTTGAAAATTCTCTCATTCAGTCATTCTGCATGACTAACATTTTTTGCTTCCGAGTCTACTAAGGTAGCGGAAGCGTTGTTTTCACTTTCGGAATGTGAAATTTTTTTGTCTCCAAAATCAAAAATTCCACTCGCATTTTGCGTTTTAGACCTTTCTGAACAATTTTGGTTCCGTGTCTGTCTGTGCGTCTGTCTGTGTGTCCGTCTGTCTGTCAGCAAATCCTTGTTACGGGCAAAACTACACGAAGTTATTGTCCGATTTTGATGAAATTTTCAGGGATTGTGCGGTTGGGGTGTAGATGGTCCCCCATAGGTTTCATGACCCCCGGATCAATAGTAGCCTCTGCGCATGCGCAAACGTGAAATCCTTGTTACGCGCATAACTCCGGGAGTTCTTGACCAATTTCGATGAAATTCTCAGGGATTGTTCGGTTTGATGTGTAGATGGTCCCCTATGAGTTTCATGACCCCCGGATCAATCTCAATCTGCGCATACGCAAACGAAATCCTTGTTACGCGCATAACTCCGGTAGTTCTTGACCAATTTCGATGAAATTTTCAGGGATTGTTCGTACTTATTAGGTATATTTTATAGTTTGTTCAATAGTTGAACATGCCTACCTTTATTTTCTCAAGTTATGCTCCTGCATAACAATAAATTTACCCTAATTCAATATTTACTTCGCCTAATTGAACGAAGTTCTTTAGTCAATAATAATTTTCAATGATCTATACAGTCATGTTATGGATACGAGGAAGCTATGTGCCACACCCACTTGTTTTCATTTGTTTTCCTTGTTCTATTACGAAGGTTTATTATTGGGAATGATGATAACGTTTAAATCGATCTGGAAGTTTCGAATCAAATCAATCAAACTGTGGTTATTTCGGGGCCGAATGGAAAAGAAGAGAAGACACGTGAGGGACGTGGAGCACGTGGAGTTGCACGTGGAGATGCACGTGGGAATGTGATAGATAACGGTGTAGCGGGAGAGTTTGTGTGAAACTAATTTTCCCAACCTTCGTTTCCTCCTGTTGTATGAGCCCTCTGTAACTTGCCTCTGTAGCTGCAGCCTGTAACTTGCCTCTGTAACTTTCACCCTATTCACACTCCATTCGATTTGAAAAGCCTCCGTCACTACGCTGGGGATGATGGTGTGTGAGAGGCGGGAGGCCTTTTCCCTGGTCGACTCCCTGAACTACGTGCTTCGAATTCTTCCCATTTCTGAGCCTGATGAAGTTAACCTCGCAGAACCTGCCTCGTGATGGTATTGAGACATCAACACTGAAGGTACAGGGAGCTGGATGCAGCAGAAATAGTGCAAAATGAGGGGTTTTGGCAACATAACATACATACACGTGTACACGGGATGTACACACGTGTATACACGTGTCCCATGAGCCTATTTTCTTAGGTTTTGGTTTATTATTCAATGATAAACCATTGTAATCGCCCTTGAAAAAAAAAATTCTAACCCCCCCCCCCCCCTGAAAATTTCATGGTTTACGTTTCTGTAGAATCCGAATCTGCAATAAAAAAAATTCCGTCCGTCAGTACGCACGATTTCTCCCAAACGGCTGAGGCAAAAAAGCTGAAATTTTCAGGAAAAATCCATCTTGGTCCGACGACGCCCCAATTCATGAGCCAGCTCTCTCACTTAATTTAAAGTGCCCTTTAATGGCTGTCAAAGTTTTGTAAAATCCCTGAAAACCTCAAAAAAAAGTCGAAGCGGCCTAAATTTGGACCCTTTTTGAAGAACTTTCCACGAGGAATCGAATGAGCCCCTCCCCAGGACCGTAGGCCAAACCATTCCCGATCTATGGCCCGATTTATGGTGCCAACATTTGCGTTATTTTGGTTTATTATTGTTTTTGTTTTGATATCAGTAGCCTAGTGATGTAGTGAATGTGGATACTGGAGTGAACTCCTAAAAGGCTTTGTAGCCGATACACGGGTTGAAGCATTGTGATATGCATGAAACGCTGCAAATTCTTTCACTGGGGTTTATTTTTCAATGATTCATGATTTGAATTTCAACTAAGTTTTGGAGT
The DNA here is from genome assembly GCA_031894815.1 of Creontiades dilutus. Taxonomy (NCBI): domain Eukaryota; kingdom Metazoa; phylum Arthropoda; class Insecta; order Hemiptera; family Miridae; genus Creontiades; species Creontiades dilutus. Next base: position 85,676 of record JAVIWC010008819.1, on the reverse strand, counting down.
GTGCGTGTTTCACAGGTGATAGAGCGATTATTGAATTTCAGGAGGCACACAAATATGACCAACTGATCAATCCAAATAGGTATTTTGGTTGAGAACCGATTTACGTGCTCTATGCATATCTCCTGAAATTCAATAATCGCTCTATCGCCCGTGAAACACGCACACACCAAAGCTCAGTAGAAATTCAAATTATGAACGCAAGCCAATTGAAATTGAATAATAAATCCCAGTGAAAGAATTTGCTGCGTTTTTTAAGAAATTCTGTTTTCTGGATTCATTTTCGAGGTGTGGCTGGAAAATGTTTAAAAAAACGCGTGCGCAACGCGCGAAATTGTGATATTTCAATTCATTGTTAAGAATTAGTGAAGTTACAATTAAACATTTTGAAATGAGTAGTTTTTTCTTTCATTTTATGTTATTACACGGATTTTGAAACCTTTGCGAAGCAACCCTGATTATTGTCACAGGGAAATCACCTCGTGACGAGAAATACAGATTTAAATTCATTTCACAGTTCGTACACTACATCAAGCTTTATTTTCACTGTTTTCAAGGAGCTGTTTAAAAAATGTAAAACTTGAAGCAGGTTGAGTAAGAATATAAAATATCGCAGTAGAGTGTGAATCGAGCATTACGGCGTATGTGTGGCAATTTTCGTGGCAAGATCTTTTTTACCCAGAGAAAACGATGAAGCCGAGAACGGAGGGTCGTGTTTTCGGGAAAATGGGTTGACATTATTAAAAAACGGAGTCGTTTTGAAAAATGTGCCGTTCAGAAATGTTTGATGCGCGGAAAAACTGGTGGGGGTGGGAAACTCCGTCTTAATGGCGAGGTCGGAGTGGGGGAAATTCGTTTTTTTCCTCTTCCTCAGGTTTAACGCAAATGGGTTAGAACCGGTGAATTATGACGAGTGATTTAGCCGGAGATTCGGAGACTGCGGTGGGATTGTGGGGTTGGGCCTGGGGGATGGAGAACGATGCAAATTATTACACAACTATTTTAGCATGGAACATGTCTTAGCCCCGACCTACTCGACCAAAAGTGTGTTTTCGGAATCACCTCTTTTGGTGATGTCCAGGACCTAAGCACCTTCAAGTTCAAGTCCTAGAGAGGCTGCATACCACAATTTCAGCGAAAAAGAGCACACCAAATCAGCTTCATACGATCAGTAAAGCTTGTGGTTTTAGCACACCAAATTTGCTTCTGAGAGCATCTCAGCTGATCCAGGACCTAAGCACCTTCAAGTATAAGTCCTGAGGATGGTGCACACCAAATCAGCTTCATACGATCAGTAAAGCTTGTGGTTTTAGCACACCAAATTTGCTTCTGAGAGCATCTCAGCTGATCCAGGACCTAAGCACCTTCAAGTATAAGTCCTGAGGATGGTGCACACCAAATCAGCTTCATACGATCAGTAAAGCTTGTGGTTTTAGCACACCAAATTTGCTTCTGAGAGCATCTCAGCTGATCCAGGACCTAAGCACCTTCAAGTTTAAGTCCGGAGATGGTGCACACCAAATTTAAGCTTCATACGATTATGGATTTGGAGGATGAAGAACGACGCAAATTATTACACAACTATTTTAGCATGGAACATGCCTTAGCCCTGACCTACCCGACCAGAAGTGTGAATTCGGAATCCCCTCAGCTGGTCCAGGGCCTGAGCACCTTCAAGTTCAAGTCCTAGAGAGGCTGCACTCCACAATTTCAGCGAGAAAGAGCACACCAAAATTTCAGCTTCATACTATCAGTAAACAGAAATTTGCTTCTGATAGCATCTCTGCTGATGCAGGACCTAAGCACCTACAGGTATAAGACCTGAAGATGGTGCACACCAAATTTCAGCTTCATACGATTAGGGGGTTGGATTTGGGGGATGGAGAAGGACGCAAATTATTACACAACTATTTTAGCATGGAACACGCCTTAGCATCTCAGCTGATCCAGGACCTGAGCATCTCCAAGTCTAAGTCCTGAAGATGGTGCACACCAAATTTCAGCTTCATACGAATATGGGGTTGGATTTGGGGGATGGAGAACGATGCAAATTATTACACAACTATTTTAGCACGGAACACGCCTTAGCATCTCAGCTGATCCAGGACCTGAGCATCTCCAAGTTCAAGTCCTGAAGATGGTGCACACCAAATTACAGCTTCGTCTTTGATCGCTGCTAGCAATCTTTGAGATTTTTAGCAACTTGGTTCCCTACATCACTAGGGAACTCATCACTATGGGAATCACTAGGGGTGAATTTTGAAGAACGATATGAGAGGAAGGCACTAGCTAACTACCTACAGGACAAAGAAAAATCGAAACATAGTCGGATGAGACATCACACAACCAGTGTTCGTAAGAAGAAAATAGGTGAAACTTCAGATCGCTCCCCTGTAAAATTTTGCAAATGTTACTTGGTCACTTTTACTCGGAACCCCACGAAATGTACTCTCGCTGGTGCATGTAAATGTTATCAATTGCCATTTGATCACTTTTACTGTGTAAGATTTGTAAGATTGCGTAGTGGGCAGGTGAAAATGACCAATTACAGTGGTAGGTATAACCTTTTCTAACAGAAATAGGTATATAATTGTTATTAGATGCTTGGCAACACGATAAATTAACGAAAAAACTATTCAATTCCTCAATTTCATGTAACTATGCGACTGATTTTCGAAGAATTGAATTGACCAAATGAGTAAAGCTTGAAACTCCAGGCAGGTAAAAATGATCGAATAGAGTTTTCCGAATAAACAGCTCTTATTTAATCTGAAGTGAATTTTGAAGCACGATATGAGAGGAGGGCACTAGCTAACTACCTACAGGACAAAGAAAAATCGAAACATAGTCGGATGAGACATCACACAACCAGTGTTCGTAAGAAGGAAATAGGTGAAACTTCAGATCGCTCCCCTGTAAAATTTTGCAAATGTTACTTGGTCACTTTTACTCGGAACCCCACGAAATGTACTCTCGCTGGTGCATGTAAATGTTATCAATTGCCATTTGATCACTTTTACTGTGTAAGATTTGTAAGATTGCGTAGTGGGCAGGTGAAAATGACCAATTACAGTGGTAGGTAATGGAGAACCTTTTCTAACAGAAATAGGTATATCATTGTTATTAGATGCTTGGCAACACGATAAATTAACGAAAAAAACTATTCAATTCCTCAATTTCATGTAACTACGCGACTTATTTTCGAAGAATTGAATTGACCAAATGAGTAAAGCTTGAAACTCCAGGCAGGTAAAAATGATCGAATAGAGTTTTCCGAATAAACAGCTCTTATTTAATCTGAAGTGAATTTTGAAGCACGATATCATAGGAGGGCCCTAGCTAACTACCTACAGGATTTCAAAAATCGAAACATAGTCGGATGAGACATCACACAAAAAGTGTTCTTAAGAAGAAAATAGGTGAAACTTCAGATCGCTCCCCTGTAAAATTTTGCAAATGTTAAGGTAACGGCACCGGTAGTGGCCACTGCTCCAGGGTGGCCATTTTAAAGTTTATATTTGAGAAATAAGGATTCCCGGTCTCCTAGTGGCTTCAAACTTGCAGGAGGTACAGCTCATGTCATCTTGTAGTCAGAATTTGAACTAGAGAGCGCAGAGCATCATTGGAAATTGTGGTAAACTTCTCAATATGACCGTCCCTAGTTTCCTCGTTTGTTGGGCTGTATCCTCAGCTTCTACTGGATAGAATCAATTTTGTTCGTCTGGTATTGAATTTTATGATATTAAACACGTAAGGAGGGCAAAATGTCAAGTGGCCACTACTGAGACATGTACGTGGCCACTACTGGAAATTTCGTAATTTGATGTGGCCACTACTAGATCAAAATAAAGGTGTGAGAAAAAATTAATAAAAAATAGAAAAAATTGTTCTTTTGATAGTTTTAGGCAATGGATATGTTAGGGAAGAGTCGGGCTATATTCTAAATGAGTCCTGAAAAATCAGTACTACTGGATGGCCCACAATTGTCAAAACTAAAGAAAGAAATTCTTGACAGTGGCCACTACCGGTACCGTTACCTTACTTGGTCACTTTTACTCAGAACCCCACGATCGATAAATTTTATCGATAAATAAATCAATATTTTTATTTATTTTTTTCAAATTTGTCTAGTTTACTTATTGAAAAAGGAACTTTACTTCTAGAATAATTTCGGAGGGGGGGGGGGGCTCGAGCCCCATTAGCCCCCCCCCGGCTACGGCCCTGTCTTTCATCCAAACTCGATGCTAATACAGGTGAATTGGGGGGAAGGGGCATTCGGAGTTAATTCATGTTAATCGAAGTCTAATTAGGATTTCGAAGCTACTGCGTAATATGATAATTATGAAGGGCCGTGAGAGAGGGCCTACCAAAACAAACGGGAATTAATTGAATCGGCGAACGAGCGAAGCTATAACCCCATTTGGCCATTTCAATCTCATTACGACAGAATAAATAATTTTTTGCGATTCGTTGAATCAATCACGTTTCCACTTTTTCGAGGATCTAAGTTATAAATTCGAATGATCCTGTATGGGACATTTCAAAATTTCGGTCTCATTTGGGTATTGACTTTTTAAAAAATGAACGCTGCAAATTCTTTCACTGGGGTTCATGATTTGAATTTCTACTAAGCTTTGGTGTGTGCGTGTTTCACGGGTGATAGAGCGATTATTGAATTTCAGGAGATATGCATAGAGCACGTAAATCTGTTCTCAACCAAAATACCTATTTGGATTGTTCAGTTGATCATAGTTGTGTGCCTCCTGAAATTCAATAATCGCTTCATCACCTGTGAAACACGCACACTCCTAAGCTTAGTAGAAATTCAAATCATGAACGCAAGCCAATTGAATAATAAACCCAGTGAATGAATTTGCAGCGTTTTTAGTTAATAATGAAACTTATAAAGGTTATTTTTTCTCATAATTCTATTGTATTTCTTTGCGAAAACAAGCAGGGTTGAATATCCTGAGCTATTAAGCTCTCAGCTCTTTTTTTCTTCTTTAATTATAAAAATACAATATACATGATGTATTTATAGAATCACAATACATTAGAGTGTATTTTTATTATTTTCTATTTGGTTATTTATTACTTTCATATTTATTACTCAAGATATGTATAATTCAATGTATATTTTAATTTCTAAAACGACCCCTTCCCTCTGGCACGGTTCGCCATACAGAGGAAGAATATTTCCGCAAACTTATTGTAAAATATGTCGTTATTGTTAAGTTTGATTCCACTAGTTATGTTCATGTGCATTACTTATGTAATTTTCATGGAAATTAAGAAAAACATCTTTCTTGTGGAAATCGATCATTTCGTCAATCTGTCACTTCAATAATTTAAGTATTTGGCGAACATTTGTCTCTAGTCGAATACCGCGTGTGAGCGCCCGGCTTAAGGTGTACAAAAACGCTGCAAATTCTTTCACTGGGGTTTATTATTCAATTGGCTTGAGTTCATGATTTGAATTTCTACTAAGCTTTGGAGTGTGCGTGTTTCACAGGTGATCGAGCGATTATTGAATTCCAGGAGGCGCACAAATATGATCAACTCCAAATAGGTATTTTGGTTGAGAACTGATTTACGTCGTCTATGCATATCTCCTGAAATTCAATTTTCGCTCTATCACCTGTGAAACAAGCACACTCCAAAGCTTAGTAGAAATTCAAATCATGAACGCAAGCCAATTGAATAATAAACCCCAGTGAAAGAATTTGCAGCGTTCTACCTCGAGTTTACAAGAGTTCACCATTTCGTCAATCTGTCACTTCGTTAATTTAAGGTTAACAACTCCCCCTCTCCTATCCCAGCTGGAAAATGTACAAGAGGTGTTGCCGTTTTTTTCCCTTAAAAGCTGAAAGATCCGCCAACATTCATCTTGATTCCCCCATCACGACGATACAAATGCCCCCCCCCCCCCAAACCCGCTTTTCCGTTCTTTTTCTCAATGTTTCCAATCCCACAAAAAGGGAAAACCAGAGGAAACCCACCCCCCATTCGCTGGCCGACAAATGAGGTCTCGTTTTATTCTTCCGAAAGGCATTTTTTTTCCACCGTTTCAAGCCTAACCTTCCACTTACGGTTATAGGTTATAAATCTCAGGTTATAACAGTAGGCAAGTAGGGATAACCTTTCCATGAAACCCGACCATTACCTTCTCCGTTTTCTTCGAGAGTTACCGCACAAAGGTCAAGATTTACCGAACCCTTCCGTATTTCTTACAGATACTAATCTTTCTCTTCCGAAACTTGTTTTCTTTTCTTCTTTTTTTTTCAGTTCGGAGTCTTTAAGTCGAGGGCTTAAGTCGGAGTTAAGTCCGAGTTAAGCCTTTCCCTCTACTCTCGATTCAGACGAAACCCTTATCCTCCGTTCCCGACTCAAGTTTCCCTTCTCCCTTGAAATCTGTACCACTCCCATCAGTCTTTGTTCCGAGAGAATCCAAGGGAAGCGGATAGAAGAAAAACTAACAACAAAAACCGGAAAAAACTCGGCGCTCCGCGCCTCGCCAGTTCGAGACCTGCAGGTCGCAAACGTTCTTTACAGCATGACTCCTGCTTCCGATGTTCAAACTACTCGGAGACCTGCCAAACCGTTCTTCACAAAGTGAACTGCAGATCACCCATCCGCCATTAGCTGGGGTTTCCTTCTAGTCAACCAAGGACTCCCCTCACCTATTTAGAGACCCCTGCCACTAGTATGGGAACGTAGAATACGATTTAGCCTCGATTGAACGCTGAACGTTCAACGATGATCATATAACGTTCATTGTCGAACCGAAGGACGATTCGCGAACGACTGAAACTCCGATTTACATAAATGAAATGACTCACTTCAAACGGGTTTGTCGCAACTACTACACATGGATGTAAATATTCTTATGTTTATTGGTCTCGTGTCACCGTTTTCGTTCCTGGATACCATACCCTTTTTCGTACGGGTTTGTTGCAACTGGGTCAATCCGTATAAAGTGGTCCAGAGGAGGTTGCTGTAATATTTTTATTTTTTCTTATATTTTTACCTAAAAAAGTAGCACTTGTTACAAGTCTAAAAATACACTTAGTTCAATTTTTGTACTTGTTGTTTGTAAAAATGAACGAAACAGTCGTTGTGTTCTAGGTTAACCGATTTAATTTTTCCTAGCCACCACTGCTGATCGAAGGAACAGGCGATGACATCATCTTCCTCCCAACTTAATGAAATCTTTTTCTCTCTCTCAGCAGGCAGTAAGTGTGCTTGTCTTTACATGAGCTGCTCTTGTCCAGAACTGAACAGTTTGACTAAACATACAAGTCATACAAACATACAAGTTCATATTTATGAACCCTCTGAACCAAGAACCTCTTTTAAATTAGGCAAACAAGATGAGGCATGGGTTCCTCTAAGCAATGTACTAAGAAAAATCACACCACTTGAACTGACAACGGCAACTGGGCGCAATCACAACATTACGCAAAGTTTATGCGAAAAGATTTCACAATTGCTAAATGCTAACCAGTCTTAAAATAAAAGGTAAGTAAATAATAATAGTTGAATAATTGTTCTTGTATTGTCTACTATATTGTTTGTAATATTTTATATGCACAGCGAATCGCTCGACAGTACTATACGGACACAAAGGCATATTTGTCAACTACTAATTCTGTTACTTTTTAACATTTCATATCTCCGGAAGTAAAAGAGTCTGCAAAACCAAATTTTTACAGCTTGTTCCTCTCAACTATTGCTAAAAGTGGACCAAATTTCGAATTTTTATTTTCATGCCCAAAAAGGATATTAAACCTCAAACTTTCAAAATTTTAAGAATTTTACATTTTTAAACATTTATATTTTTAAAACAATGTTAGTCTGCAGCTTGAAACTTTGTGGATTTGTGAGCATACATATATACATTTCTAATAAAAAAATAACAAGCAAATTACCTGTTGCCTTGTTAAGAAAAAAAATTGTTGAAAACAGCGTTTTTGCTAAAAGAGTGAGTTAAACTTTGAAGAGGTATTTAGACCTTTGGGCCTAGGTTTGAGCAATTAGGTCTAATCAGCTTTATTATAGCTTAGCATTTTCTGCAGACATTGGTTTTTGTTTCAATGTTCTAGGATGAATAGAAGCTGATTTAAATACGTTTCCGCAGAGCTCTAAAATCGCCTAAAATTAGCGTTCTTACTACAAAACTATGGCCGCTAACGGCAAACTAAAAATTTAAAAAATAAAAGACATGCATTTGTACACTTGTAGTAAGTGGTACTTCATAGTACAAAAGCATAAAAAATATCAAAAATGTTGAAGCAACCAATTAAATTATTTCTGGACCACTTCATACGGACTGACCCAACTACTACACTTTGATGTAAATATTCTTATGTTTATTGGTCTCGCGTCACCGTTTTCATTCCTGGATACCATACCCTTTTTCGTTCCACTCCCGCGTGACACTTTTCGGCTAGTTAGTCCGTAGTATTCTACGCTAAAAAACTTGCGCCGAAAATCCCGGTTTATCAAGAACGAGAAAATCCAACTTCCCAGTGACATTCCTCGTGCTCCATTCAACGCAGAACTTCATGCTGGTAGCGATTTTGGGCACAAAACTGTGTCTTTTTGAATTTAATAATGCAAAGTTGAAAATCACAGGAGATATAAAAATAACATTCGTTGCAAATTCTTTCACTGGGGTTTGTTATTCGATTTTATTCATTCGGCTTGCATTCATGATTTGAATTTCTACTAAGCTCTGTGTGGAGGCACACAAATATGATCAACTGATCAATCCAAATAGGTATTTTGGTTGAGAACCGATTTACGTGCTCTGTGCCTAACTCCTGAAATTCGCTCTATCACCTGTGAAACACGCACACTCCAAGGTTTAGTAGAAATTCAAATCATGAATCATTGAATAATAAACCCCATTGAAAGAAATTGCGGGGTTTTCACAATGCAGTTGACTTTCGTATTTTCATTGTCGCAAATATGTGTTCGTTATTCTCAGGAATTTCATTCTGCAGATGTGTGCAGGAGGCACACAAATATGATCAACTGATCAATCCAAATAGGTATTTTGGTTGAGAACAGATTTACGTGCTCCATGCATATCTCCTGAAATTCAATAATTGCTCTATCCTGTAAAACACGCACACTCCAAAGCTTAGTAGAAATTCAAATAATGAACGCAAGCCAATTGAATAATAAACCCCAGTGAAAGAATTTGCCGCGTTTTTATCGATTATCAACGTGAGTGGTTATTCTGCGGAATAAGCCATTGCAATCACACAAAATGCACCAAATACACTGCAATGCGATAGAACCGCGACCAAACTAGCGTCCGCAGAGGGGCACTTTTGTCTTTAGGTAACGACATCGTCCATATTCAACGAAACCCCACTTTCATACTCGAGAAGCGAAAATAACATTTTTACGCTACGGAGTTTTCTAATATCGAGAAGAACACGAGTACGGAAAACTAATAATATCGCCGGTTTTTGAGAGAGAACTCGCTAAAGAAGGCAGAAGCCCCCTCCACTATACTGAGACTTTCAGCAGAAGGAAAAGTTCTTGATTACTCCTGGGCGGAGCCTAGGGGAGACGATATTGGTTCTGGTTTACGGTTGGCGGGATATAACTCATTCGGGGCGATCCCGTAATACGGGGATAGAAAACGGTACGGGCCGGCGAGCGTTTAAAAGGCAATAAACTCATTTTTACGAAGCCGTGAAAAAAAAAAAACGAAATAAAATAGGACGAGAGAGAATTAATCGAATGGATAACAAGACCAAATACAGGAAGATAGCGAGGAGTGTGAATTTAAGATATACAAATATTTATTACTAGGGTGCGGTCTCTTAGGTCAAAAAACTATGTTTTATGCGCCTAAAATATGCGGGTAAAACTGGTAAAATGTGGGCTGAAAATTAGACTTTTCGTTTGGCGCAAACTAGAGATGGGACATATCGATGTTTTGACATCGATGCCACATGTACGATACTATCGATAAATCGATCTTTGGATTGGTTTTGGTTTATTTTTCTATAATAAACCATTGTAATCGCTCTCAATAGAAAAATTCTAACCCCCCTTGAAAATTTCATGGTTTACGTTTCAAAGGGTGTAGAATCCGAATCTGCAATAAAAAAATTGTTACGGTATTTTAACGCAATTTACGCACGATTTCTCCCAAACGGCTGCAGCAAAAAATCTGAAAATTTCAGGAAAAATCCATGTTGGTCCGATAACGCCCCAATTCTTGAGCCAGCTCTCTCACTTAATTTAAAGTGCCCTTTAAGGGTTGTCAAAGTTTAGTAAAATCCCTAAAAACCTCAAAAAAAGTCAAGGCGGCCTAAATTTGGAATTTTTTTGAAGAACTTTCCATGAGGAATCGAATGAGCACATCCCCAGGTCCGTAGCTCAAACCATTCCCGATGTATGGCCCGATTTATGGTGCCAACTGTAGTGAATGTGGATACTGGAGATGCATCCGGCCGTCTTACGAAATTTAAAATTTTCAAATAGAACATTTTTCCATTGTAATCGCTCTTGTAAACGCTGCAAATTCTTTCACTGGGGTTTATTACTCAATGATTCACGATTTGAATTTCTACTAAGCTTTGGAGTGTGCGTGTTTCACAGGTGATAGAGCGATTGTTGAATTTCAGGAGGCACACAAATACGATCAACTGATCAATCCAAATTGGTATTTTGGTTGAGAACAGATTTACGCGCTCTATGCATATCTCCTGAAATTCAATAATCGCTCTATCACCTGTTAAACACGCACACTCCAAAGCTTAGTAGAAATTCAAAACATGAATGCAAGCCAAATGAATTAAATTGAATGATAAGACCCAGTGCAACAATTGGCAGCGTTTTTTTCTTTCTATTGGTTTATTGTTCAATAATAAACCATTGTAATCGCTCTTGAAAAAAAAATTCTAACCGCCCCTGAAAATTTCATGGCTTACGTTTCAAAGGGTGTAGAATCCGAACCTGCAATAAAAAAATTTCCGTCCGTCCGTCGTACGCACGATTTCTCCCAAACGGCTGGAGCAAAAAATCTGAAATTTTCCGGAAAAATCCATATTGGTCCGATAACGCCCAAATCCTTTTCCCAGCTCTCTCACTCAATTTAAAGTGCCCTTTAAGGGTTGTCAAAGTTTAGTAAAATCCCTAAAAACCCCAAAAAAAGTCAAGGCGGCCAAAATTTGGAATTTTTTTGAAGAACTTTCCATGAGGAATCGAATGAGCACATCCCCAGGTCCGTAGCTCAAACCATTCCCGATGTATGGCCCGATTTATGCTGCCAACTGTAGTGAATGTGGATACTGGAGTGAACTCCTAAAAGGGCTCCGAGATGCATCCGCCCGTCTTACGAAATATAAAATTTTCAAATAGAATATTTTTCCATTGTAATCCCTCTTGAAAAAAACGCTGCAAATTCTTTCACTGGGGTTTATTACTCAATGATTCACGATTTGAATTTCTACTAAGAAACACAAATTTCAGGAGGCACACAAATATGATCAACTGATCAATCCAAATAGGTATTTGGGTTGAGAACCGATTTACGTGCTCTATGCATATCTCCTGAAATTCAATAATCGCTCTATCACCTGTTAAACACGCACACTCCAAAGCTTAGTAGAAATTCAAAACATGAATGCAAGCCAAATGAATTAAATTGAATAATAAACCCCTGTGAAAGAATTGGCAGCGTTTTTTTCTTTCTTTTTCCAATTAACTTGCGTGTTCAAATCTTAAAATCCACTAGAGGAGCTACCCTACCATCATGACCGGCAAGTCGTGCGGGTACTGTATAACCTAGCGCCGTCCGACTATTCATATGAAAATGAATTCGCAGACTCGGAAGCTACATTCATTACAGCGATGCCCCGCTTAAAATACATTCGGACTACCTACATTACGGTTCGACGTTCGACTAGCTTCCAAAAATCTACATTAATATGAAAGCTTTGCTGTATACGCGGGAAACTTTCTTCAAAAGCACGTGATAAAAAAATATGAGGGGTCTTCCACTTTTCAAAAGCATAATATCAATATCAAAACCAGCAGTCGTATTAGGAGGATTTTCCACAAATGTGGAACTTCGTATGGAAACTTCCGCGTCGTTACTTTTCTGAAAACTTTACGTACTGGAAAAAAAACAGCACTCGTAACTCAGTCCGTGGAAATCCCGTTTGGAAAAGGGAGAGGAAGAAAGAGAACCTTTTATAATCAAAAGAAGATGGATGAGTGGAGAGAGACGAAAAAAAAATGAATAAAGAGGACCAAGGTGTCGGTTATAGGCCTAACTATAATATCACGGCGGGGCTTTTTTTATTATAAAAGGGGGAAAAAAAACCCCTTCATAAGGGCCGCGAAAAAAAAGGAGTCTTTTATGGAGGAAGGAAGACGAAGTGAAATGGAGATTTCTGGGTCAGGAGGGAAGAGAGAGAGAGAGGACCTCAAAGTCTGGTTATTATATTAAAAGTAGATGAGGGAGAAGGGAGCTACACGTTTATATGGGAGGGACAAAGATGGAGAATACTGATGAATAGGGCAAGAAAAGGGGTCATAATCATATCATGGAGGAGGATACCAGTACGTAACTATTATTTCCGAATTAAAAAGATGCAATTCATTACACAAAGGTTTATTATTATTTTTTTTATTTTTTAAATATGGGTTTTGAAGCATTTTTAGTGTTTTTGGCCAGTTTTAGTGTTTTTTTTTCAATTCTATTTTATTTTTAATTTGGCATTAGATTTCTCCATACAGCCTTATTATTTATAAACTAAATAATTTAACATAACATGAATATATATAATTCTCCTCAAATTTCTTATCAATCAAAGTGTAGTGTAGTGTTTTTGGCCTTCTCTAGGGGTTTGACCTCTTCTGGTTTTTGAAGGTTTTTTTCTAGTATTTTGACATTTTTAGTGTTTTCGGGTAGTTTTAGTGTTTTTGGCTTCTTCTAGGGGGCCTTTTAGGGGCCCACTTCTAGTTTTAGTAGGATTTTTCTAGTATTTTGAGATTTTTAGTGAGGGATGAAAAAAAGAGTCCAAGAAGTGAATTCTAGTCGAAATTTTGAAAAACTCTTCATTTTCAAACGGTTTCTAGTCCTATTAGCTCTTGTAGCTGGATTCAGCAGATCGCCTAAAAACTGGACCTCAAAGTCTGGTTAATATATTAAAAGTAGATGAGGGAGAAGGGAGCTACACGTTTATATGGGAGGGACGAAGATGGAGAATACTGATGAATAGGGCAAGAAAAGGGGTCATAATCATATCATGGAGGAGGATGTACCAGTACCTAACTATTATTTCCGAATTAAACAGGTGCAATTCATTACACAATGGTTTATTATTACTATTTTTTATATCGGTTTTGAAGACATTTTTAGTGTTTCTGGGGCAGTTTTCGTGTTTTTGGCCTCTTCTAGGGGCTTGACCACTTCTGGTTTTTCAAGGTTTTTTATAGTATTTTGACATTTTTAGTGTTTCCAGGCAGTTTTAGTGTTTTTGGCCTCTTCTAGGGCCTTGATCACATCTGGTTTTTGAAGGTTTTTTTAGTATTTTGACATTTTTAGTGTTTTCGGGTAGTTTCAGTGTTTTTGGCCTCTTCTAGGGCCTTGATCACTTCTGGTTTTTGAAGGTTTTTTATAGTATTTTGACATTTTTAGTGTTTCCGGGCAGTTTTAGTGTTTTTGGCCTCTTCTAGGGGCTTGACCACATCTGGTTTTTGAAGGTTTTTTTAGTACTTTGACATTTTTAGTGTTTCTGGGCAGTTTTAGTGTTTTTGGCATCTTCTAGGACCTTGATCACTTCTGGTTTTAGGAGGTTTTTTCTAGTATTTTGACATTTTTAGTGAGGGATGAAAAAAAGAGTCCAAGAAGTGAATTCTGGTCGAAATGTTGAAAAACTCTTCATTTTCAAACGGTTTCTAGTCCTATTAGCTGTTGTAGCTGGATTCAGCAGATCGCCTAAAAACTGGACCTCAAGGTCTGGTTTTTATATTAAAAGTAGATGAGGGAGAAGGGAGCTACACGTTTATATGGGAGGGACGAAGAGAGAGAATACTGATGAATAGGACAAATAAAAGGGGTCATAATCATATCATGGAGGAGGATGTACCGGTACCTACCTAACTATTATTTCCGAATTAAACTGGTGCAATTCATTACACAAAGGTTTATTATTATTATTTTTTATATGGGTTTTGAAGACATTTTCAGTGTTTCTGGGGCAGTTTTAGTATTTTTGTCCTCTTCTAGGGGCTTGACTAAATCTGGTTATTGAAGGTTTTTTCTAATAACCTGACATTTTTAGTGTTTGTTGGTAGTTTTAGTGTTTTTGGCCTCTTCTAGGACCTTGACCACTTCTGGTTTTTGAAGGTTTTTTTTAGTATTTTGACATTTTTAGTGTTTCCGGGTAGTTTCAGTGTTTTAGGCCCTTCTAGGACCTTGATCACTTCTGGTGTTTGAAGGTTTTTAATAGTATTTTGACATTTTTAGTGTTTCTGGGCAGTTTTAGTGTTTTTGGCCTCTTCTAGGGCCTTGACCACTTCTGGTGTTTGAAGGTTTTTCATAGTATTTTGACATTTTTAGTGTTTCCGGGCAGTTTTAGTGTTTTTGGCCTCTTCTAGGGCCTTGACCACTTCTGGTGTTTGAAGGTTTTTCATAGTATTTTGACATTTTTAGTGTTTCCGGGCAGTTTTAGTGTTTTTGGCCTCTTCTAGGGGCTTGATCACTTCTGGTGTTTGAAGGTTTTTAATAGTATTTTGACATTTTTAGTGTTTCCGGGTAGTTTCAGTGCTTTTGACCTCTTCTAGAGGTTTGACCACTTCTGGTTTTTGAAGGTTTTTTATAGTATTTTGACATTTTTAGTGTTTCCGAGCAGTTTCAGTGTTTTTGGCCTCTTCTAGGACCTTGATCACTTCTGGTGTTTGAAGGTTTTTTTAGTATTTTGACATTTTTAGTGTTTTCGGCCTCTACACTCCATTTGGGGTATACATGTAGTTCGTCCCAACTTCTATAACTTCTATACGTACGATCGATTTAATTGGAACCAATCGATGAGGTTGTTGACGGTTTCCGCGGGGATATTGCGAAGGCGAGAAGACAGGATCCCTCCCATCAATATGCATGAATCTCACCGAGATCATAATAACAAAACCGAAGGGAGGGCCCCTCGTCGCCAAAATACGCCCTCTTTTTGATTGATCGCTTGTCGAAACTTCGGGCAGGTTGTTTCGGGGAATAAATCACGCCATCGCCTCCACTCGAAAATATGTTGTCCCCCCTCAAGGTTCTTATAGAAAGAAGTGGGAAGTGTGAACTTCAGCAATAGGGCTGGGTATCGATACCCGATATTTCAAAACATCGATACTGGGCCCTCCAATAATAGGTTTGTTATTGCAATTTAACACGCACACTCCAAAGCTCAGTAGAAATTCAAATCATGAATGCAATTCAAATGAATAAAAATTGAATAATTAAACCCCAGAGTTTTCAAAAGTCAAAAAACATGAAATTAACGTTATACTGCTGTTTTTTCATTGTAAATGCTTCATATTTTGTATTTTTTTGTGACCCGGAGGCCCCTGGTTTATTGGATCGACGGTTCAAAAGCTGCTTTGCTGCTTTCAGAGCATCGAGGAAAACGTAAATAGTCGCCAAATGTAGGTATACAAGAGAAAGGGGCAGCGAAGTCCTTGTAAGGGAAGTAGGGAGGGGAAATTATCGAATAGGGGAGGTAAACGTGCTCACAACCCCCTACCACGTTACAATCGTCATTTCAGACGACGCAACTCGTCGTCACCTATCGCCCGCCGTTCAAAGTGAGAACGTATTGTACCGAGTCGTCGGGCGTTATTGATTACATATTGCCCTGCGCAGGCTCGAAGGCGGCCGGATCCCCCCGGGGCCGCTCCGTGAAAACGACAGGATTTGTATTGTTTTTGTCTACAAGTTAAGAGGACGTGTCCCGATATTCCATTCATAAGTATGTCCGGTATAAAAGGACATACCGGGAAAGGGGGGCAAAGCACCCGATACCCCCTAGCCCGACCTTCGTATGAGAGCCCAAATTTGCTTGAAAATTCTTTTATTTTTATTATTATTATCATTATTACTCGTTTATTGTAAAGAAATGGGGTATAAAATGACCCATATAAATATATGGGTATAAAATGGGTATAAAAGGACATACCGGGTAAGGGGGCAAAGCACCCGATACCCCCTAGCCCGACCTTCGTATGAGAGCCCAAATTTGCTTGAAAATTATTTTATTTTTATTATTATTATCATTATTACTCGTTCATTGTAAAGAAATGGGGTATAAAATGACCCATATAGATATATGGGTATAAAATGGGGTATGAAATGGGTATAAAAGGACATACCGGGTAAGGGGGCAAAGCACCCGATACCCCCTAGCCCGACCTTCGTATGAGAGCCCAAATTTGCTTGAAAAATTCTTTTATTTTTATTATTATTATCATTATTCTCGTTTTTGTAAATATTATTATTATTTGTTTTTGAAATAAAAAGGACATACCGGGTAAGGGGGCACCCGATACCCCCTAGCCCGACCTTCGTATGAAGAGCCCAAATTTGCTTGAAAAATTTTATTTTTATTATTATTATTATTATTACTTTTTTGTTTGTGAAGAAATGGGGGGGATGGGGTTGAAGAGAGAGGAAATATGGGATCATTCACGATTTTCCCATAATCGATATTAATTACCTATTTAATTTTCCTATCTCCCGAAATAGCCTATATAGCCTACAACAATTTCAATTCAATTCAATTCAAAAGTTTATTCGCATATAACAAAGTTATTGCAACGAGTTGCGAAAATAAGATAATATAAATAAGAACGTTCTCCGTGGATAACACACAAAATAAACATAACAAAAAAACGGTGCAAATTCTTCTTCGCTTGCATTCATGATTTGAATTTCTACTAAGCTTTGGAGTGGGCGTGTTACACAGGTGTAGAGCGATTATTGAATTTCAGGAGGCACACAGATTTGATCAATCTGATCTTTCATCCAAATACCTATTTGGATTGATCCGATTGATAATTTCTATGCATATCTCCTGAAATTCAATAATCGCTCTATCACGTGTGAAACACGCACACTCCAAAGCTTAGTAGAAATTCAAATCACGAACGCAAGCCAATTGAATAATAGACCCCAGTGAAAGAATTTGCAGCGTTTTCCTGAAAATTTCAGATTTTTTGCTTCAGCCGTTTAGGAGAAAAATTATTATTGCAGATTTGGATTCTACACCCTATGAAACGTAAAGCATGAAATTTTCAGGGGAGGGTTAGACATTTTTTTTTTTAAGAGCGATTACAATGGTTTATTATTGAATGATAAAGCAAGATGTAAGCGTCGTAATTAGCTTTAATTTCTAAGAAAATTCAACAAAATGACCAAAAATCGACGACACAGTATTTTCTAACACTCATATCGTTTAAATTCGACGTCCCCGCGATGCGCTGAAATGCATTTATCTCCCTGTAACCCTGGGCTTCTACCCGTCAATTAATTTCCGATCGATTAGTCGTAATTGATACGGTCGGCGGTAACTTGATTGGATTCCAAACCTCAAACCGCCTTTCGGAGCAGGGGAAACTAATAGGGGAAGGGTACAGGTTAGATGTTAAGTTAGGATTCCTCGAGATAACTTCCAGGGCTGATGCAGAGCGGAATCCGAGTTTCAATCGGTGATTAATCACGAAGGTTATTTAAACCTCGTGATTAAGGGGAACGCGGGATTATGACGAACTCGGAGGAAAATTGTCAATATCGGAGCGTAAACTTAGTGTATAAGTATACAGAGAAGGGGGTGACAGGTATAGTTGTGACAGGTGACTATCATTTGACATCAATAACAGACAGCTATCAATAAATTAGATATTAGACAAATTATAGATCATAAATTAGCTATCAATGAAATTCAAAACAAAGTCTGCCCATTTACGGGTGTAAACTTAAATCAAGAACGGCTATAACTCCCTTGGTAAGAAAGAGCGACATTCGCCGCTTGAATTTCCTAATCGTTTAAAGTAGCAGCGGCTAATTAAATCACGGGACTTTCATAGTTAAATTGTGACCGCTCTAATTCTTTTTGACGCCAATTTTATAACACTGAGAAAAAACAAAGGCAAATTCTTTCACTGGGGTTTATTATTCATTTATCTTGCATTCATGATTTGAATTTCTACAGAGCTTTGGAGTGTGCGTGTTTCACAGGCGATAGAGCAATTATCGAATTTCAGGAGATATGCATAGACCACGTAAATCGGTTCTCAACCAAAACACCTATTTGGATTGATCAGTTGATGATATTTGTGTGCCTGCTCTACATCAGTCTACCTTTGGCTACATCGTTTAAATTTGGATTTGGGGAAGTTTTAACGCAATACGAGTGCTAAAGGACTTGATAAATTATAGATGTTTTTATTGTGGGAGGGGGGGGAGGGGTATTGAGGTTCAATTAAAAAAACGCTGCAAATTCTTTCACTGGGGTTTATTACTCAATTGGCTTGCGTTCATGATTTGAATTTCTACTAAGCTTTGGAGTGTGCGTGTTTCACACGTGATAGAGCGATTATTGAATTTCAGGAGGCACACAAATATGATCAACTGATCAATCCAAATAGGTATCTTGGTTGAGAACAGATTTACGTGCTCCAACCATATCTCCTGTAATTCAATAATCGCTCTATCACCTGTGAAACACGCACACTCCAAAGCTTAGTAGAAATTCAAATCATGAACGCAAGCCAATTGGATAATAAACCCCAGCGAAAGAATTTGCAGCGTTTTCAACAGGTGATAGAGCAATTATTGAATTTCAGGAGGCACACAAATATGATCAACTGATCAATCCAAATAGGTATTTTGGTTAACAACCGATTTACGTGCTATAATAATAATAAACCCCAGTAATAATATTGAATAATATTTACCTAAATATTATCAGCGTTTCATGCATATCAGAATGCTTCAACCCGTGTATCGGCTATAAACTACAAGTATCCACATCGGCTATCACTCCAGTATCCACATTCACTACAACTCGACGCTATCGGCATCACTAGGTTACAAACAAACAATAATAAACGAAAAAACGCAAATGTTGGCACCATAAATCGGGCCATACATCGGGAATGGTTTGACTTACGGACGTGGGGAGGGGCTCATTCGATTCCTCATGGTATGTTCTTCAAATAGGTAAATATTTAGGCCGATTCGACTTGTTTTGAGGTTTTTAGGGATTTTACAAAACTTTGACAACCCTTAAAGGGCACTTTAAATTGAGTGAGAGAGCTGGCTCAAGAATTGGGGTGTCTTCGGACCAAGATGGATTTTTCCTGAAAATTTCAGATCTTTTGCTCCAGCCGTTTCGGAGAAATCGTGCGTACGGCGGACCGACGGAAAATTTTTTATTGCAGATTCGGATTCTACACCCTTTGAAACGTAAACCATGAAATTTTCAGGGGGGGTTAGGATTTTTTTTTCCAGAGCGAATTATTTAGAGTTGTTATTGAATAATAAACCAAAATGTTATCTGACATCAAATAGATAGAGAATTTAACGCTCTTTCTAACGGTGTCTTCAAATTTGATCTATCTCTTAAATTGAAGGAGTTATAACAGTTTTAGTGACATAATATTGAAGACACGAAAAAAAATTTGAATCGCGAATAACTTGAAAACGAAGCCTGTAAAAAAATTCCTACGAGGCACTTTTGGTCGGAAATGAGTTGTAGAATACGTAGGAGTCGGATTGTGCATAACTCCTGCGACACCCTGTAAAATTTATATCTGTATAAAATGGTCCTTACCTTCGTCCAGGAGCCGCATCGTCAAGCTGTTGGTATCCGGATCCAAACTTAACTTCTCCCTCATCAGCTGTTTGATGTACTCCAAATTTTTGGCGTTCTCTTCAGGGTTCGGCGCCTGCTGAAATAAATAATGAAAAAATCCGGCGTTAAATCCAGAAATAAGGCCAGAAATTAAATAATTAAGATAACAAAAGTACCCCAGGTTCTGCTAATTAGAGATGAGAACGTTAAGACTTTCTTTGTGCACTACAATCAATTGAAAGTCCCCGAAAGGTTCAAGATTTCGTGCTATTAGCGTAGCAGCAAAGGAAATAAATTTCAAATACAGGGAGCGGCAAAAAGATCTGACGGTTTTAAAATGTAAATAACTCAACCGTTTTAAGTGATACAAAATGTTTTATTGCATATTACAGATTGGTATTTATGAACATTTATAAAAATAACAACAAAAATGTTGATTTGATCTATTTAAGATTTGAAGATGACGTCTTTCAAATGATGTCCATCTTGGGCCATGCATTCTTCCAATCTTGCGCTGAAATTTTCAAACACTTTTCCTAACATTGCAGCAGGAAGGTTGGCTACTTCTTGGCGTATGGCTTCTTTCAAGTCATCCAATGTGCGGGGTTTGTTTGTGTATACCCTTGATTTCAGCAGTCCCCACAAGAAAAAATCACAAATGCTGAGATCCGGGGAGCGAGCTGGCCACGCAATGTCCCCGAAACGCGAGATGACTCGACCACGGAACTTGCTCCTTAAGAAGTTCATTACCTCATCGGCTTTGTGGGCAGTTGCCCCATCCTGCTGGAACCAAATTCTGCTGCGGTTTAAGCGATTTCTGCATATGAGGATGCAATGTTAGGAAAAGTGTTTGAAAATTTCAGCGCAAGATTGGAAGAATGCATGGCCCAAGATGGACATCATTTGAAAGACGTCGTCTTCAAATCTTAAATAGATCAAATCAACATTTTTGTTGTTATTTTTATAAATGTTCATAAATACCAATCTGTAATATGCAATAAAACATTTTGTATCACTTAAAACGGTTGAGTTATTTACATTTTAAAACCGTCAGATCTTTTTGCCGCTCCCTGTACAATAAACTTCAATCAGCCACTAAAATGTATTGACAAAGATCGAATCTACTCTCAATAGTTTGGTGTATCATGTACTTTTATGAAGAAATTAGCTTGTCGAATCAAATTAAGAGCAGTTTCTTGAATTTAAAGATTGCAGCTAGGGTAGCTAGGAATTTACTTAGGTGGGGAATATTTTGGGCAATTCGCTCGACGTTTCATTTTACCGTCGATTAATGTCGTCAAATTGTTAAATGCAACTTCAAAACTCTCTCTTCACACTTAAAACAGACAATCGTCATAAATTATACGGTTTCGTGGAACTTTAAGCGTTGAATGTCATGAGATGCAATAAAAAGGCAATTAACGAAATCAAATGTCTAACATTAAAAATTGAATGGTACTAGAATATTATATGCTACAGGCTAGAGCAGTAGTAGTACTAGTTGTGAGGCCTATTCACACATTTCATTCCGATCACAGATCCTGACCGATTCAACTGATCTTCAGTTCAAGAAAAGTATTGATGTAGGATGTTTTTTTGCTGGGAGCGTAGAGGTCTCCTAGGTCACAAACCAGTGGTATAGCACCAAAACTGTGTTATTTAGAGCAATTTGAAGTTTTTGCTGTGTGTGTTGTGTTTAAAACACCAGAAAACACAAAATTATCTGCCAATAAACAAACATTTAAAAGTTTGGAGGCGCGCCTTGCTCATGTGAACTGGGTGCCATGACCTCCACAACAGACGACAATCCACTCGTTCATTTTGTCAAATTATACATTTGACGTCAAATTATTAAATGCCACAACTTTTCAAACTTGAATCAATTCTCAATCGTCAGAAATATAACAATTTCGTTCAATTTGAAGCGTTTGTACGTAGGTTTATTGTTTTTAACGCGATGCGATGTTCTCTTGTCTGTATTTGTTTAAAATACCAAAATCATTTACTAATTGACTTAAATCGAAACATTTCAGGGTTTGTAGGTAGTTGGGTTTGTGGGACATTTAGATGGTGGGTGCATTTGAAAATCTGGGACCACAGTACTAGAGTATAGTACCAGAAGTAGTACTAAGGTAACGGCACCGGTAAGCCACTGCTCCAGTAGTGGCCATTTTAAAGTTTATATTTGAGAAATTTAAGGATCCCGGATCAAGTGGCAAACTTACAGGAGGTACCTTTTGTCATCTTGAATTTGAACTTTCAGGAGTGCCAGAATCTAAATTGTGGTAAACTTCCCAATATGACCGTCCCTAGTTTCCTCGTTTGTTGGGCTGTTATCCTACTATTTCTACTGGATAGAATCAATTTTGTTCATTGGTATTGAATTTAATGATATTTGTGGAGGGCAAAATGTCAAGTGGCCACTATGACAATTTAAGCACGTGGCCACTATGGAAATTTCTGTAATTTGACCACTACTAGCTCAAAATAAAGGTGTGAGAAAAAATTAATAAAAATTCAAATTGTTCATTTGAAGTTTTAATATGCAAATATGTCAAAAGTTTTTTTTATATTCTAAATGAGTTGAAGAATACTCAGTACTACTGTTGGCCCACAATTGTCAAAACTAAAGAAAAAAATTCTTAACTGTGGCCACTACCGGTACCGTTACCTTACCCTAAATCGTTGTGAGGGCTATCAACATTTCATTTCGATCACGATCCTGACCTATTTGTTCAAACAGTTAATATCCACAGTAAACCATGGATCAGTTGCTAATCTATAGTTTGCCAAAAATTGATGTAAATGTTTTTGAGAAAGGACTTGGGAGCAATTTTAGGACATGAAGTAGACACAAACCAGATGCCTCCATTGACCAAAATGCCAATATTCCTAACAATTTTAAATTTCTGCTATATTTCTATGAAGTTTAACACAATACAACGTCTTCATTCGTTTAAAATTAGAGAAAAAAGGTTATTACCAGGATCATTTATTGAAAATTCAAAAAATTTCTAACTTGGGACACTTTTTAAATGTTTTTTATAGCTTTTTTGCATAATTTAACGCGCTGTTTCTATATATTCAATGTTCTACTCCCGGTTATTTGTTTAAATTGAACAAAAATGGTAATTATCAAAATAGACAATTAATTGCAGTGCTTGAGTGAAAATGTAAAAGAAAAATTAATTTATTTTGCTATTGGATCAAAAATAATGAAGAATTCCGAAAAATATTTCTAAACACCTGAATTTAGTTTACTAAAAGTATTGATGTAGGATGTTTTTGTGATGAGAGCGTAGCGGTCCTCTAGGCCACAAACTACTGGCCTCGCTATAAAACTGTGTTATTTACGTTAATTTGACATTTCTGTATTACGTGAATCGTGTTTTAATGTAATGAAATGTTCTCCACACGTCTGCATTTGTTTAAAACGCCCAAAACACGTAACTATCAAAATTTTTTGATAATTAATTAACACTAAACGTTGGCAGCGCTTTTATGTAAAAATTAGTTGGTTGCGTCAAATTAAAAGCAGTTTCTTAAATTTCCAAATTGTAGTTAGGGTGGGTTTGAATTAAGGAGGTGGTGCAATATTTTAATAACCTAGCACCACAGTACCAGAGTACTGTACCAGTATTACAGTTTACTAAAAAGATCAATTCGCGAAGTTTTTGATTTTACGACGTCAAATTGTTAAATGCAACACTCAATTTTCCAATTTTGAAAATGAAAAAAATGTTTTTGAAATAATTGAAACTGAATTAGTTGTTACAGATACGATGCCCTTTAAGGGTTGTCAAAGTTTTGTAAAATCCCTAAAACACTCAAAAAAAGTCAAGACGGCATAAATTTGGACTTTTTTGAAGAACTTTTCATGAGGAATCGAATGCCCTAAAGGTCCGAATTCAAACCATTCCCGATGTAAAACCGATTTATGGTGCCAACATTCATTATTTAGGTACATTATTGTTTTTGTGTTGATATCAGTAACCTAGTGATGTAGTGATGTAGTGATGTGGATACTGGAGTTGAACTCCTAAAAGGGTTTATAGCCG
Organism: Creontiades dilutus; assembly: GCA_031894815.1. NCBI lineage: Eukaryota > Metazoa > Arthropoda > Insecta > Hemiptera > Miridae > Creontiades > Creontiades dilutus. The sequence goes on along the minus strand of JAVIWC010008819.1, from coordinate 61,747 downwards.
ATACACGGGTTGAAGCATTCTGATACGCATGAAACGCTGCAATTTCTTTCACTGGGGTTTATTATTCAATTGGCTTGCGTTCATGATTTGACTTTCTACTAAGCTTTGGAGTGTGAGTGTTTCACAGGTGATAGAGCGATTATTGAATTTCAGGAGATATGCATAGAGCACGTAAATCTGTTTTCAACCAAAATACCTATTTGGATTGATCAGATTGATCATATTTGTGTGCCTCCTGTAATGCAATAATCGCCCTATCATGTGAAACACGAACTCCAATTAGTGAAATTCAAATCATGAATCATTGAATAATAAACCCCAGTGAAAGACTTTTCCCATTTTTTCTGAACGCAATGCCACTAATTGATAATTGCTCGCTACTGAACCCCAACTTTCTAATCCAGATTAGGATTCAACTTAAATTTCAGCACGTAACCAACTCAAAAGCATTTTACTGTCATTTCCGATGATCTACCTGGCAAGAACAAAATACTAAAAAAAACCCCATGTTTACAGATAATAAGTAGCGGTATTATAAATAATTCGTTAAGTACATTTTTGTTAAAATTCGGGTCAACGTGCGACTTACATCATTTTATCACGCTCTTTCCAGGGGCATCGTCGCTCCCTTTTGTATTTGTTTAAATTGAACAAGAAAATTGGAAATTCTTTCACTGGGGTTTATTATTCAAAATTCATGATTTGAATTTCTACTAAGCTTTGGAGTGTGCGTGTTTCACAGGTGATAGAGTGATTATTGAATTTCAGGAGGCACACAAATATGATCAACTGAACAATCCAAATAGGTATTTTGGTTGAGAACAGATTTACGTACACTATGCATATCTCTTAGCACGTAAATCTGTTCTCAACCAAAATACCTATTTGGATTGTTCAGTTGATCATATTTGTGTGCCTATTGAAATTCAATAATCGCTCTATCACTTGTGAAACACGCACACTCTAAAGCTTAGTAGAAATTCTAATCATGGATGCAAGTCAAATGAATGAAATTGAATAATAAACCCCAGTGAAAGAATTTGCAGCGTTTCATGCATATCAGAATGCTTCAAACCGTGTATCGGCTACAAAGCCTTTTAAGAGTTCACTCCAGTATCCACATTACATCCATCACTAGGTTACTGATATCAAAACAAAAACAATAATAAACCAAAATAACGCAAATGTTGGCACCATAAATCGGGCCATACATCGGGAATGGTTTGACCTACGGACCTGGGGAGGGGCTCATTCGTTTCCTCGTGGAATGTTCTTCAAAAAGAGTCCAAATTTAGGCCACCTTGACTTTTTTGAGGTTTTCAGATTTTACAAAACTTTGACAACCCTTAAAGGGCACTTCAAATTGAGTGAGAGAGCTGGCTCAAGAATTGGGGCGTCGTCGGACCAAGATGGATTTTTCCTGAAAATTTCAGCTTTTTCGCTTCAGCCGTTTGGGAGATATCGTGCGTACGGACGGACGGACGGAAATTATTGCAGATTCGGATTCTACACCCTTTGAAACGTAAACCATGAAATTTTCAGGGGGGTTAGAATTTTTTTCAAGAGCGATTACAATGGTTTATTATTGAATAATAAACCAAAATAGTAGTATATACCTCACTCCCTACAAAAGTGTTTTTCATTTTTTTAATTGCGTAACAGCAGTACGGTTCAACATTATGTGTGCTCACTTGGGTAATACGCACAGATAACCGTAGTGATTGATTAGGAACAAGAAAATTGATCAAGTTTCAACTTTTATTTTTTAGAAAATTCGATACCCAAATGTGATCGAAACTTTGAAATGACCCATAATGAAGAACATAACCGACCACGAAGGTGGCTGAAAATAACGAATGTCCATATCTTGCGCTCCTTAATTACCGTAATACTCCGAAAGGCAATATTGGTTCTCCGGACAAATGTACCTTGTTCCTTCAATTCTCTAACCCCAAAACTTACTTATAAGACAGATAGGGAACTAATAATAGAAAAAAGAAATAAATCAAAAATGCAATATGACAAATCAGCAACTACTAGAGCTGAATTAGTAGTAGGGCAGAACGTAGCTTTTAAGAAACTTCCTGAATCAGTGTGGACACCCGGGGTTATTATTAGAAAAGATATCCGTCCAAATGCTTATCTCGTTAGGGGAGACTCTGGTGGCCAATATGTCAGAAACGAATTGTACATTCGTCCAAGAATGAGTAAGGACAGTGCATTAGTCCAGCTAAGCCCAGACACACCAAATAAAAGTGTTGCTGGTAAGTCAACTAGTCCTACAGTGAGTCCATCAAGCCCTAAACTAGCATCTGCTCAAATCAAATCACCATTAAAGACCCGATCAGGTCGACTCATTAATCCACCCACAAGATCACACTATGTAAAAACCGTCTTATCTGAGTATATCGACGTTTCAGGGGGTGGTAACGCTGGGAGGGTGGAATTCTCGCCCCCGTCTCCCAGGGCCCCAGCGTGGGGAAGCGTCTCCCAGGGCAAGCGACGTGGTCCTCTCCTCGGGGATTTAGGATATACGATTTTTTGTCTTTTAATATTGTTATTATCCTACCTCATTGTGTTGTTTAGTACTCTACCTCCTGTACACACGGGACTTACCCCAACAAGAAGGCACAACTGTTGCCACCTTTGCAGATGATACGGCTATCCTCTCTGTTGGAGATGATATAGAAGCTGCAACACGCAAACTACAGACGTCTACTACTGAGGTTTGTAAATGGACCAAGATGTGGAGAATGAAGCTGAACGAATCAAAATCAGCCCACATCAACTTCACTAACCGAAAAGTCCCAATCTTGGATGTTGAGATCAATTGGAATAAAATACCGCATACTGAAGCAGTTAAATACTTGGGTTTGACACTTGACTCCAAATTAAACTGGAATAAACACATAGAAAAGAAGAAAGAAGAACTTAAAATCAAGTACAGAAGGATGTATTGGCTAATGGGAAGGAATTCCCATCTCTCTCTCAACAACAAACTGCTTATATATAAGCAGATCCTACGCCCTATTTGGACCTATGGGATACAGATCCTGGGGCTGTGCCAAGAAATCAAATATTAAGAAAATCCAAACCTTTCAGAATAAAAATACTGAGAAGTATAGTTGGAGCCCCTTGGTACATGCGAAACGATGATATTCATCGAGATTTGAGGATGGAGACAGTCTATGAAATTATTGCAAAATACGCAAGGAAGCATGAACATCGCCTCCACAAACACGTGAACCCGGAGATGCTCTACGTTTTGGACAACGAAGGTGAAATCCGACGTCTCAAGCGAAACAAACCACTGGATTTAGTTGTGCTGCGTGAATAGAAGTGCAATCGAACTCAGTGCTAATTAATTGAGCTATATAATAAAGGGCTTGATTTTGCTGTAAACCTACCCTCTTGGAGTGTACCTTTATTGATATGTAAAATTGCTAGATGAATTGTATTTGATTTTTCAGTCGAAATAATAAATCACGAAAAAAAAAATTGTGTTATTCACCTATTTCTTTTAACCTGCGTAGCAGGGCCATTAAACTAGTTGATACATGAAATGTAATTCGATATTTAACTCAATTGAATAACAAATGTAAACAATTGTTCCAGGGTAATGCCTCAAAGAATTGAAGAAGAAAAAATAAATAAATTAATTAATTAATAAAAATATTGTCTTGAATGACTAATAACTAACTCAATTGATTGGAAATGCATATTGTTCATTAAATACTGTATATTGATGTTGATATATGAAATATGGTGAATTGTATATACAAATATTATGTTAAGCTGAACACTTATGTTTAAAATGAATTGATGTGTTTGTGTTATGTCTTATGAATTGATGATATAACCTCATAATTTTGTTACATTAATGTAATTAGGTAAAATGTTGAAAAAAAAAAAAAAAAAAAAAAAAAAAATGTTATTGGCTTTAGACAACAATGGGTTGTGCGGGTTTGCATACCTGACTGTTGCTTTTTCTTCGACTTCGTTGTTTATAATATAAAGTAATTATATATATTATATATATTATAATATAAAGTATATATTATATACTCACATGCGAATTACATCAAGTGCTATATTTTCTTGTTTTATTCTCCCATATTTAAACTATTAACAAACGGTAAATTAATTTTCGGTATTTCGAACAATGAAAAACCCTAGCGGGGTCAACACAGGGAAACTTAACCCCTTTGAGCTGGGAATCTGGCACCGATCTGTGAAATCATTCAAACCCGATCGATAACGTCAATCTGTCAAACGAATGTTGGTGATATGTCCGAATTTACCAGAATTCGTACGACTAACGAGCTAATTGCATCGGGCCGATCGAACCGATACGTTTTCCTTGTTGAAATTGGGGCAACAACCGACCACATCGGTCACTCGAGATCCCAATAATTTGGAGATGTTTGGTGTTTACGAGTATAGTCAACCCAACTTAGTGCAAACTTCTATCTGTACATCGAATATGAATCCAACACTAATCGAAATTAATTCAATTTAATGTAAATTTTATATTACCTTCAGGAGGGACGTTCTGCACGAAATGAAATCAAGTTGTAACGGTCGTGCTGCTAGGACTACACGAGGTAGGTACACACGCCACACATAGAAGTAACGTGAACACATTCAGTAGGTTCCCACAACATCCCAGCATGGAGCAGCCAGTTGTGTAATTATAATAGGTAGGTAGGTAGGTAGCGGAGACTACACCAAAGATGTCACTATCGTTGAATTTTGCTCGAAATTTGGGTTTAATATGATCAAAGTCGCGGTTGTGAAAATCAGTTACTAATCGGCGTAAATCGAAACATATCAGGGTTTGTAGGTAGTTAGGGTTTGTGGGAAATTAAGATGGTGGGTGCAATATTTTAAAAATCTAGCACCACAGTACTAGAGTATAGTACCAGAAGTAGCACTAGTTGTGAGGGCTATTCACACATTTCATTCCGATCACAGATCCTGACCTATTTGTTCAACAGTTGAACAATCCTACATCAACACTTTCAGTAAACTATGGATCAGTTGCTAATCTATAGTTTACTAAAAGTATTGATGTAGGATGTTTTGGAGATGGGAGCTCCTGGGAGGCCTTTAGGCCATAAACCAGTTGCCTTTAAACCTGTTAAAAAGGATTTGTAGGTAGTTAGGGTTTGTGGGAATTCAGATGGTGGGTGCATTTAAAAATCTGGCACTCCAGTACTAGAGCATAGTACCAGAAGTAGTACTAGTTGTGAGGGCTACTCACACATTTCATTCCGATCACAGATCCTGACCTATTTAACCAACTGATTATAGTTCACTAAAAAGATTGATGTAGGATGTTTTTGAGATGGGACCCTGGCTTGATCCTCCAGACCAGTGGGATAGCACCAAAACTGAGTTGTTTAGAGCAATTTGAAGTTTTTGCTGCGTTAGAATCGTGTTTTCCTCACAAATGTATTTGTTTAAAACGCCAGAAAACACGTTATTATCGTGATCAATCGCCAATTAACAAACATCTAAAAGTTTGGAGTCGCTCCTTGCTCATGTGAACTGAATGCCATGACCTTCACAATAGACGACAATCCACTCGTCGTTCATTTTATCGTCAATTTATGTCGTCAAATCGTTAGTACATAGGTGTATTGTGTTTTAATGCGATGCAATGTTCTCCTAACGTCTGTATTAGTTTAAAATACCAAAATCGTTTACTAATCGACATAAATCGAAACATTTCAGGGTTTGTAGGTAGTTAGGGTTTGTGGGAATTTAGATGGTGGGTGCAATATTTTAAAAATCTAGCACCACAGTACTAGAGTATAGTACCAGAAGTAGTACTAGTTGTGAGGGCTACTCACACATTTCATTCCGATCACACATCCTGACCTATTTGTTCAACAGTTGAACAATCCTACATCAATACTTTCAGTAAACTATAGATCAGTAACTGATTTCAGTAACTGTTTACTGAAAGTATTGATGTAGGATGTTTTAGAGATGTGAGCTCCTGGGAGCCCTTTAGGCCATATGATGTCATTATCGTTGGATTTTGCACGAAATTTGGGTTTAATCGTATCAAAGTCGCGGTTGTGAAAATCAGTTACTAATCGACGTAAATCGAAACATATCAGGGTTTGTAGGTAGTTAGGGTTTGTGGGAAATTAAGATGGTGGGTGCAATATTTTAAAAATCTAGCACCACAGTACTAGAGTATAGTACCAGAAGTAGTACTAGTTGTGAGGGCTACTCACACATTTCATTCCGATCACAGATCCTGACCTATTAGTTCAACTGATTCACACTTCACTAAAAGTATTGATGTAGGATGTTTTTTTGCTGGGAGCGTAGTGGTCCTCTTGGCCACAAACCAGTGGTATAGCACCAAAACTGTGTTATTTAGAGCAATTTGAAGTTTTTGCTGTGTGTGTTGTGTTTAAAACACCAGAAAACACAAAATTATCAAAATTATCTACCAATAAACAAACATTTAAAAGTTTGGGGGCGCGCCTTGCTCATGTGAACTAAGTGCCATGACCTCCAAAATAGATGACAATCCACTCGTTCATTTTGTCAAATTAGAAATTTTACGTCAAATTGTTAATTGCAACAACAAAACTCCCTTTTCAAACTTGAATCAATTCTCAATCGTCAGAAATATCACAATTTCGTTCAATTTGAAGCGTTTGTACGTAGGTTTATTGTGTTTTAACGCGATGCGATGTTCTCTTAATGTCTGTATTTGTTTAAAATACCAAAATCATTTACTAATTGACTTAAATCGAAACATTTCAGGGTTTGTAGGTAGTTAGGGTTTGTGGGAAATTAAGATGGTGGGTGCAATATTTGAAAAATCTAGCACCACAGTACTAGAGTATAGTACCAGAAGTAGTACTAGTTGTGAGGGCTACTCACACATTTCATTCCGATCACAGATCCTGACCTATTCAACAGTTGAACAATCCTACATTAATACTTTCACTAAACTATAGATCAGTAGGACTGTTTTCAGTAGTTTACTGAAAGTATTGATGTAGGATGTTTTGGAGATGGGAGCTCCTGGGAGGCCTTTAGGCCATAAACCAGTTGCCTTTAAACCTGTTAAAAAGGATTTGTAGGTAGTTAGGGTTTGTGGGAATTCAGATGGTGGGTGCATTTAAAAATCTGGCACCCCAGTACTAGAGCATAGTACCAGAAGTAGTACTAGTTGTGAGGGCTACTCACACATTTCATTCCGATCACACATCCTGACCTATTCGTTCAATAGTTGAACAATCCTACATCAATACTTTCAGTAAACTATAGATCAGTAACTGATTTCAGTAACTGTTTACTGAAAGTATTGATGTAGGATGTTTTGGAGATGGGAGCTCCTGAGAGCCCTTTAGGCCATATGATGTCACTATCGTTGAATTTTGCTCGAAATTTGGGTTTAATCTTATCAAAGTCGCGGTTGTGACAATCAGTTACTAATCGGCGTAAATCGAAACATATCAGGATTTGTAGGTAGTTAGGGTTTGTGGGAAATTAAGATGGTGGGTGCAATATTTTAAAAATCTAGCACCACAGTACTAGAGTATAGTACCAGAACTAGTACTAGTTGTGAGGGCTACACACACATTTCATTCCGATCACAGATCCTGACCTATTTGTTCAACAGTTGAACAATCCTACATCAATACTTTCAGTAAACCATGGATCAGTTGCTAATCTATGGTTTGCCAAAAGTATTGATGTAGGATGTTTTTGAGAAGGGAACTCCTGGGAGCCCTTCAGGCCATAAAGTGGACACACACCAGATGCCTCCAAACCAAAACGCCAATATTCCTAACAATTTCAAGTTTCTGCTTTACTTTTATGAAGTTTAACACAATACAACGTCTTCATTTGTTTAAAATTGCAGAAAAAAGTTCATTACCAGGATTATTTACTGAAATTCAAAAGTTTCTAACTTGCCACACTTTTAAACGTTGTTTTATAGTTTTTTTAATATTTCAATATGCTGTTTTCATATGTTGAACTGTTCTACTCCCGGTTGTATTTGTTTAAATTGAACAAAAAAGTTAATTATCAAAAAGGTCAATTAACTGCAGTGAAAATGTAAAGAAAAATTAATTTATTTTGCTATTGGATCAAAAATAATAAACAATTCCCACAAATATTTCTAGACAACTAAATTTAGTTAACTAAAAGTATTGATGTTTATGAAACATCAATACTTTTGAAACATCAATTTGAAATTTCTGTTGTACGCGAATCGTGTTTTAATGCAATGATAGGTTCTCCTCACGTTTGTATCTGTTTAAAATACCGAAAACACATCAATTTATGACGTCAAATTGTTCGATACAACACCAAAACTGTCTTTTCACACTTGAATCGATTCTCAATCGTCAGAAATTCGTGCGATTTGCATGCCACGACCTTCACAATAGACGACAATCCACTCGTCGTTCATTTTATCGTCAATTTATGTCGTCAAATTGTTAGTACGTAGGTTTATTTTGTTTTAATGCGATGCTATGTTCTCCTAACGTCTGTAAGGTTAACGGCACCGGTAGTGGCCACTGCTCCAGTAGTGGCCATTTTAAAGTTTATATTTGAGAAATAAGGATTCCCGGTCTCCTAGTGGCTTCAAACTTGCAGGAGGTACAGCTCATGTCATCTTGTAGTCAGAGGTTGAACTAGGAGTGCGCAGAGCATCATTGGAAATTGTGGTCAACTTCTCAATATGACCGTCCCCTAGTTTCCTCGTTTGTTGGGCTGTATCCTAGAGCTTCTACTGGATAGAATCAATTTTGTTCATCTGGTATTGAATTTAATGATATTAAACACGTAAGGAGGGCAAAATGTCAAGTGGCCACTACTGGAAATTTCGTAATTTGATGTGGCCACTACTAGATCAAAATAAAGGTGTGAGAAAAAATTAATAAAAAATAGAAAAAAAATGTTCTTTTGATAGTTTTAGGCAATGGATATGTTAGGGAAGAGTCGGGCTATATTCTAAATGAGTCCTGAAGAAAGTCAGTACTACTGTTGGCCCACAATTGTCAAAACTAAAGAAAAAAATTCTTAACTGTGGCCACTACCGGTACCGTTACCTTATTTGTTTAAAAGACAAAAAACCTTTACTAATCGACACAAATCAATACATTTCAGGGTTTGTAGGTAGTTAGGGTTGTAGGCAATATTTTAAAAATCTAGCACCACAGTACTAGAGTATAGTACCAGAAGTAGTACTACATGTGAGGGCTACTCACACATTTCATTCCATTTGTTCAACAGTTGAACAATCCTACATCAACACTTTCGGTAAACCATGGATCAGTTGCTAATCTGTAGTTCACTAAAAGTATTGATGTAGGATGTTTTGGAGATGGGAGCTCCTGGGAGGCCATAAACCAGTTGCCTTTAAACCAAAATGGTAATATTTCTTGCAATTCCAAGTTTCTGTTATATTTCCATGATATTTAACGCAATACGTCTACATTTGCTTGAAGTTGAAGAAAAAATTCATTAACAGGATCATTTGTTGAAATTTAAAAGTTTCTAACTTGGCTCCGCTTGTGCTAACTGAGTGCCACGACCTTCACAATAGACCACAGTCCACTCGGCGTTCATTTTATCGTCAATTTATGACGTCAAATTGTTGTTCACTCCAGGAGTTCACTCCAGTATCCACATTCACTACATCACTAGGTTACTGCGATCAAATACAAAAAATGCTGTTGTTTTTGTTTTGATTTCAGTAACCTAGTGATATAGTGAATGTGGATGCAAATGTTAGCACCATAAATCGGGCCATACATCAAGAATGGTTTGACCTACGGACCTGGGGAGGGGCTCATTCGATTCCTAATGGTATGTTCTTCAAATAGGAAAATATTTAGGCCGATTCGACTAGTGTTGAGGTTTTTAGGGATTTTACAAAACATTGACAACCCTCAAATTGCACTTTGAATTAAGTGAGAGAGCTGGCTCAAGAATTGAGACCAACATGGATTTTTCCTGAGAATTTCAGATTTTTCGCTCCAGGACAAATTTTTATTGCAGATTTGGATTCTACACTGTTTGAAACAAAAACCATGAAATTTTCACAAGCGGTTAGAATTTTTTTTTGTTTTTTTGAAGAGCGATTACAACGGTTTATTATTGAATAATAAACCAAAAGATAATTAGTCACATACCCTGACCTATTTGTTCAACTGATCGATAGTATACTAAAAGTATTGATGTAGGATGTTTTTGTGCTGGGAGCGTAGCGGTCCTCTAGGCCCAGGACTAGTGGTATAGCACCAAAACTGTGTTATTTAGGGCAATTTGAGGTTTCTGTTGCAATGCAATGTTCTCCTCACGTCTGAATTAGTTTAAAATACCAAGAGAACAGCTAATCACCAAAAGCATTTACAAATTAACACGAATCAGAAAATTTTGTTGAACCCCCCCTCATTCTAGTATGAAAAGCTGCCCTCAGAGGTACAATAGTTGAGGTAGGTAGAAGATGTTGGGTGTTCACGAACATAGTAAACCCAACTTAGTGCAAACTTCTATCTGTACATCGAATATGAATCCAACACTAATCGAAATTCTACTCAATTTAATGTAAATTTTATATTACCTTCAGGAGGGACGTTCTTCGCGAAATGAAATCGGAGTTGTAACGGTCGTGCTGCTAGGACTACACGAGGTAGGTACACACGCCACACATAGAAGTAACGTGAACACATTCAGTAGGTTCCCATAACATCCCAGCATGGAGCAGCCAGTTGTGTAATTATGATAGGTAGGTAGGTAGGTAGCCGAGACTACACCGGAGTTGTGATTATCACCCAAGACGCCAATTTTGCCTGTTTATCGTCAATTTATGACGTCAAATCGTTAATTACAACACCAAAACTCTCTCTTTACACTTAAATCAACAGAAAATCGTCAGAAATGTCAAGATTTCATGCAATTTGAAACCTCATGCTAATTGAGTGCCTTGACTTTCACCCCAAGAAGACATATGCTGTTTAACGACAATTTTTGACATCAAATCGTTAATGCAACGTCAAAACTCTCACTTTACACCCAAATCAACATAAAATCGTCTGAAATGTCAATATTTGAAGCCTGATGGGTACTGAGTGCCTTGGCCTTCACCCAAGAAGCCAATTTTGCCTGTTTATCGTCAATTTATGACGTCAAATCGTTAATGCAACGTCAAAACTCTCTCTTTACACTTGAATCAACAGAAAATCGTCAGAAATGACAAGATTTCGTCAAGATTTGAAGCCTGTTGTGTACTGAGTGCCTTGACCGTCACCCAAGAAGCCAATTTTGCCTGTTTATCGTCAATTTATGACGTCAAATCGTTGATGCAACGTCAAAACTCTCTCTTTACACTTGAATCAACATAAAATCGTCAGAAATGACAAGATTTCGTCAAGATTTGAAGCCTGTTGTGTACTGAGTGCCTTGACCGTCACCCAAGAAGCCAATTTTGCCTGTTTATCGTCAATTTATGACGTCAAATCGTTAATGCAACGTCAAAACTCTCTCTTTACACTTGAATCAACATAAAATCGTCAGAAATGACAAGATTTCGTCAAGATTTGAAGCCTGTTGTGTACTGAGTGCCTTGACCGTCACCCAAGAAGCCAATTTTGCCTGTTTATCGTCAATTTATGACGTCAAATCGTTAATGCAACGTCAAAACTCTCTCTTTACACTTGAATCAACAGAAAATCGTCAGAAATGACAAGATTTCGTCAAGATATGAAGCAAGATTTGAAGCCTCATGGGTACTGAGTGCCTTGACCGTCACGAAAGATGACAATTTTGCCTGTTTATCGTCAATTTATGACGTCAAATCGTTAATGCAACGCCAAAACTCTCTCTTTACACTTGAAACAACATAAAATCGTCAGAAATGTCAAGATTTCATGCAATTTGAAGCCTCATGGGTACTGAAAGCCTTTTCCTTCACCCAAGAAGCATATTTTGCCTGTTTATCGTCAATTTATGACGTCAAATCGTTGAATGATCCTACAAAACAATCTCTTCACACTTGAATCAACATAAAATCGTCAGAAATGACAAGATTTCGTCAAGATTTGAAGCCTGTTGTGTACTGAGTGCCTTGACCGTCACCCAAGACGCCAATTTTGCCTGTTTATCGTCAATTTATGACGTCAAATCGTTGAATGCAACGTCAAAACTCTCTCTTTACACTTGAATCAACATAAAATCGTCAGAAATGACAAGATTTCGTCAAGATTTGAAGCCTCATGTGTACTGAGTGCCTTGACCGTCACCCAAAGATGCCAATTTTGCCTGTTTATCGTCAATTTATGACGTCAAATCGTTGATGCAACGTCAAAACTCTCTCTTTACACTTGAATCAACATAAAATCGTCAGAAATGACAAGATTTCGTCAAGATTTGAAGCCTCATGGGTACTGAGTGCCTTGACCGTCACCCAAGAAGCCAATTTTGCCTGTTTATCGTCAATTTATGACGTCAAATCGTTGATGCAACGTCAAAACTCTCTCTTTACACTTGAATCAACATAAAATCGTCAGAAATGACAAGATTTCGTCAAGATTTGAAGCCTGTTGTGTACCGAGTGCCTTGACCGTCACCCAAGAGGCCAATTTTGCCTGTTTATCGTCAATTTATGACGTCAAATCGTTAAGGCAACGTCAAAACTCTCTATTTACACTTAAATCAACAGAAAATCGGCAGGACTGTCAAGATATCATGCAATTTGAAGCCTCATGTACTGAGTTCCTTGACCTTCACCCAAGACGCCGATTCGCTGTTTATCGTCAAATTATGACGTCAAATTGTCGAATAAATCGACAAATTTAACAATAACAATTGAATTTACCTGCTGTTGTTGTTCAGCTCCGTTGTTTTGCTCGGCGTTGTTGGACACCTCCATTTCCTCGACCATTATGGAAAAATCGGAAACCGCGGAAAAATCACTTCAAACCCGACGAACTAGTCGAAAGAAAACCGAGAAAACTCTCGAGTCGACGAGGTTGTATCGGGGAAAACGGGCTTTTGAACCGGAAAATTCCGACGAACGAACCGGACACTGAACTTTCCCGTGTTGACGAACGAATTCACGTCGGTGTCAACTCGTACGTCGTCAATTAGCGAAAATTAATCGAGAATTCGACGCAAATTGCGAAATTGAACGAAAAACGAGCGAATTACTGCGACAAATTGGTAATTTTCAGCGAAAACACGGAATATTTGGGCAATTACAGGGTTTCGTGGTCTTCAAAATGGCGTCGGGGAGCCGGCGTTTCTGGGGTGATCAGTGCTGACATGATCGCAGAAGCCAAAATTCACGTGGCGGGGGTTTTTTAAAGAATAAAAATTTAAATGAAGTAATAGAATTTAAACAAAATTTGTATTTTTAAATTAAGATCTTGAAAAATGACGTTAGTTCACTAGGGAGACGAGATAGTAGAGAGCAGATTCATAATAATTTTGAGTAAAACTGTAGGGGTAAGTTGGTAGGTTTCATAGTGAAGAAATGGACATTTTGAACAAGTTGGACATGTTGGACACATGGCGTTTAAAATTGTCCAATCCCTACTTCCATGCGAGTATATCTTTCCCATTATGTTAAAAAATACTTTCCCAACATCTGATATCGAAAAGAAAAAGGAATTTGCACCTTTTGAAATCCCTTAATAAGTATGTTCTCTCACAAATGGGTTCTTTCAACTTTCTTGAGGAATGGAGGCTTGAATGAAGTGATTTAAACGGAATTTAAATTTGTAATTGTGTATTTAGCTTGGGAATTATGTTATTATTATGGAGGAATGAGATATAAGAGATAGAATCTTTAACAAAGTGAGCAAAACTGTCAGAAAGGAGGAACTGGTACGTTACCAAGAGGTTTCATATTGTCCAATTTCATGTAGTGAAGAAATAGGCATTTTGTTTAAAATTGTCCAATAATATTGTGTTACCTACTTCCCTGCTAATGTCTCATTCCCATTATGTGAGAAAATACTTTCCAAACACCTGATATCGAAAAGGAAAATTTGCATAATTTAGAAATCATTAAAAAATGTCTCCTCAAAAAGTCTTCTCTCCCAAAGTCCATTTTGAACAAGTTGGACCACATGGCGTTTAAAATTGTCCAATAATTTCCCATTATGTGAGAAAATACTTTCCAAACACCTGATATCGAAAAGGAAATCCATTAGAAGTCCCTAAAAAAAGTTAATTCTCTCCCAAATGATTCCTTTCAACTTTCTTGAGGAAAGGAAGTTTAAACGATTTAAATGATTTTAACATTGAAAATTGCAGTTCCACAAAAAAAAAATTTTTTTGAAAAAGAAAAGAATTTGAAATTTTTAATTTTTTCAAACTGAGATGTACCCACGTCAACTTGAATTTGAATAAGATTTCAATAAAATGTTACCTTTTGTTCACCAATTTGTTATTATTCACCTTTCTGAATCAAAAATCCATGGTTACACAGAAATGTTAAGACAAATTTGCGATTGCTATGCGAAATATTCAGTCAAAAAGGGTTTTCTCCGTGTTAATTCTTCATTTGCTACCTACTAAATATTTGATTTTTTATTACTTTTTTTTTAGTAAGGGTCTAAACCTAAAACAAAGTCCAAAGAAAAGTAAAAACAGGCTTCTATCGCAATTACATGTGTAGGAAAACGTTTTTCGTGTTTTCCCAAAAGTTAGGGAAATTTGAGAAAAACCCTTTTGCATGGCACCTCCTATTAGTTACTAATACTTATTCAAAACCACTTGAAAGTGATATCTTTGACCGAATATAATTAAGTAAAGTAAAGTAAAGTAAAGTAAACAAGGAATTTCACCTTGGATTTTCGTCCGACTACCCGGAGGTGTCGCGGACGTCGTCAGCCGTCCTCCAGAGAGGATCGGAACTAGGTCTGACGATTTCGCTCATGGCTTCCCATTGCCTCACGCCCCTGGGTTGGGAGCGTTTTGGATTCACGTGATATCGAGATCAGAGGTGAACTGTCTAACGACAGGACAGGTATACAACACTTGATAATCATTGGTGCCAGCCGGATTCGAACCAGGGCAATCAGTACTCCGACTGAAAGTAAACAGCTAGAGGACTGACGCCCCAGCTCGCTCGGACAACCTGTCCCCTAATATAATGTCCCCGAATATAATTAATTAATTGTCCTATAATAGACAATTATAGGTAGGCTTGCCATACATCCCGGTTTGACCGGGACAGTTCCGGTACTTTGACGTTGTCCCGGCGTCCCGGCCGGTTTTGCACATGTCCCGGTTAAAGTTTATAACTTGATAAAGTTGATACAAATAAATAACTGAACTAAATTCGTTGTTTGTTTACAGTTTCATTTCATTATTACCTTGGATATGCTACGATTTATGATTTGTTTGAATAGTAAGCCTCTAATATAATCACTAATGAACTTAACTGAATCAATCACAACTTTTTAAGTCTTAAGGTAACGGCACCGGTAGTGGCCATTTTAAAGTTTATATTTGAGAAATAAGGGTTCCCGGTCTCCTAGTGGCTTCAAACTTGCAGGAGGTACAGCTCATGTCATCTTGTAGTCAGAGGTTGAACTAGGAGTTAGAGCATCATTGGAAATTGTGGTAAACTTCTCAATATGACCGTCCCTAGTTTCCTCGTTTGTTGGGCTGTATCCTAGAGCTTCTACTGGATAGAATCAATTTTGTTCATCTGGTATTGAATTTAATGATATTAAACACGTAAGGAGGGCAAAATGTCAAGTGGCCACTACTGAGACATGCACGTGGCCACTACTGGAAATTTCGTAATTTGATGTGGCCACTACTAGATCAAAATAAAGGCGTGAGAAAAAATTAATAAAAAATAGAAAAGATTGTTCTTTTGATAGTTTTAGGCAATGGATATGTCAGGGAAGAGTCGGGCTATATTCTAAATGAGTCATGAATAAAGTCAGTACTACTGTTGGCCCACAATTGTCAAAACTAAAGAAAAAATTCTTAACTGTGGCCACTACCGGTACCGTTACCTTATTTCATTATTTCTTCTTGTTAGTGGTATTTGCGTAAGTATTTAACTGGGCCTAGTTTATTCTAACTTTTTAAATTTGATACTTAAAAAATAGGATATTTTAATGAACGTTTTTAAGTTTAGAAATGGTAAAAAACGCAGATTTGAATGGATTATTTTATAAAATTTTCCATACCCCCCAGAGTCCTGGTTTGGCCATCTAAAATTATGGCAAGACTAATTATAGGGCAATGTAAGGCACACAGAACTGAAAAAAAGTGATTATTGGAAAAAATCAGTATATAATTCATGTTACAATATTATTAGCAGAATTACCAGCGCAATGTAGTTTTTTCTTTCATAAAACGGTTTTTTTTTTAAACAAGAAGAAAAATGTATAGGTTATACCGAATTGAGGTTATAACATGGAACGTGTTCAAGGCTTCGGTTGTTTTTCCTTCTTCTGTGCCGCGGCTTCGGCTTCCGATTTCTCGAAGGCGTCTATTAGAGTTTGAACTTCGGCCTCGGGGAGGATTCGAGTGACGCATTTGCCGTCGACGCGTTGTAGGGTGGCGACTTCCATGCGATCCGGCGTCATACGCGCAGTGTCGAGGGTCTTGCTTAGAACTTTGATCCCTGATGGAGAGAAAAACCAGTTAGTAGGTTATCTTATCACTATTTCAGCATGTACATTTTAATTTGCAGTCCACAATACAAGTGGATATTAAGGTAGTCAAATTGAACACCAAAATCGATTTTGGGATCGGTTTTTACAATCGTCAGTCTAGAATTGTACCAATTAACCTTATCCTAGACAAAAACAACCAGTTAAGGTCGGTATGTGGTTTGTGTTCAACTGAACACATTTTCTGTCTTTACTTTGCTACATAAACTCCAAAATGTAACGCGGACAGCTCACAAAAATATTTCTGATGGTTTTCACTTACAACCGATACATTGCTAATTTCCGCAAACTTATTGTAAAAAATTGTCGTTATTGTTTAGTTTGATTCCACTAGTTATGTTTATTTGCATAACTTTTCATGGAAATTTAAAGAAAAAAACCTCTTTCTTGTGGAAATCGATCATTTCGTAAATCTGTCACTTCGTAAATTTAAGTATTTGGCGAATATTTGGCTCTAGTCAAATGCGCGTGTGAGCGCCTGGCGTAAGGTGTACAAAAACGCTTTAAATTCATTCACTGGGGTTTATTATTCATTTATCTTGCATTCAGGAGTTGAATTTCTACTAAGCTTTGGAGTGGAATGCTTCACAAGTGGTAGAGCGATTATTGAATTTAAGGAGGCACACAAAAATGATCAACTGATAAATCCAAAAAGGTATTTTGGTTAATAACAGATTTACGTGCTCTATGCATAACTCCTGAAATTCAATAATCGCTCTATCACCTGTGAAACAACGCACACTCCGAAGCTTAGTAAGATTCAAATCATGAACGCAAGCCAATTGAATAATAATAAACCCCAGTTAAAGAATTTGCAGCGTTTTTTTTATATGGTTATCAGAATGCTTCAACCCCTGTATCGGCTACAAAGCCTTTTAGGAGTTCACTCCAGTATCCACGTTTACTACATCACTAGGTTACTGCAATCAAAACAAAAACAATAATAAACCAAAACAACGCAAATGTTGGCACCATAAATCGTGCCATACATCGGGAATGGTTTGAGCTACGGACCTGGGGAGAGGCTCATTCGATTCCTCATGGAAAGTTCTTTAAAAAAAAATTCCAAATTTAGGCCGCCTTGACTTTTTTGAGGTTTTTAGGGATTTTACAAAACTTTGACAACCCTTAAAGGGCACTTTAAATTAAGTGAGAGAGCTGGCTCAAGCATTGGGGCGTCGTCGGGCCAACATGGATTTTTCCTGAAAATTTCAGCTTTTTTGCTTCAACCGTTTGGGAGAAATCGTGCGTACGGCGGACGGACGGAAAAATTTGTATTGCAGATTTGGATTCTACACCCTTTGAAACTTAGTGGAAATTCAAATCATGAACGCAAGCCAATTGAATAATAAACCCCAGTGAAAGAATTTACAGCGTTTTTAGTAAATAGTTAAAATTGTTTTCGATATACCATTCGAAAGCTGACCTTTTGCGCAATTTTTATGCTATAATCACCCGATCAAATGCAGTTTAGATTGGAGTACTGAACGTTTGAAAAACCTTCCTTTTTTCAAATTTTCTTTGTAGTTTGCTTTGTAGTGTGATTTTTCGTTATGACAGATGAAAAAATGGTTTCAGGATTGTTTAAAATTGTTTACCCTGTCAGAATCAGCTGGGAATTCATCAGTAACTATTTTGTGTAATGCATATAAACAACAACGATTTAAAGAACAGTAATTCGAACGTAATAAGGACGAAAACGTCTCTGAGTGAGAATTTTCTCATTGGTGCTTTACTTCCTACAAACAAAAAACAGGTTTCGTACAAGTACGCAACCTCGAGGGACATTTTTTGTCTTGGCGCTCCAGTTTCAACGAGTACCATTTCGTAGGACCAATGATAACTACGTTAGATTGTGCTCGTTGATGGTTCCGATCTAATGGTTCCATCGTTTGGTCACTGAGATTCCGAAGCAACGAATGGTAAATTGTAAAGACATAATCATCACCACTCACAGGACTGTCACAATTAGTAAACAATATGGTTCCATCGGGTGGTCACTGTTGTTCCGAATGTCAGGAGGTTAATGTAAAAAGATTAAGTAAATCTACAGCTTTCCAATGAGTGGTTAAGGGTGATTCTCAGGAAAAGTGCGCCATTCGTGAAACGGGCGCTTTACAAGCGACTAAAGTGAGCTGGGCAGATTTTTTTTCTTCTGGCAATTCATATGCCCTACCTTTTTCTTGGTGCAAAGATTATAGGCCCTCCCGAGTAAACGTAAACCGTTCAAATTGAGTGATGAACGTGAAAAATGTCAGTAACGTGGGTGTAACCAAGTCAATTTTCGTGTATGCTACCATTCAGTACCGCCAAACCGTGAGGACTGAGAAAAAAATTTGCCAAACTCCAGTATCTGGATATGTATATCCATAATTTCTATGGTTTTCTAATTAAAAAATACGTGTTCAGGTTTAGGTGTGAGGCTTCAAACTTTGTAATAGAATAATTTGTCAGTAGAGTGGGTAAATCGGAAAATGCATGCCAATTTCTCTCAGAGGGAAATTAGGGATTTTTTTATGGCTCATTCTTTAAAGAAAACCCTGGCTGACGAGATTCCCTCCCGCGCGCGGGCCTCTATGATGCCAGTTGGCCGACAAATGGTAAAGAGGGCAGTTCAGCACGGTGGAATTTTTATTCAGGTCAGTAAAGTGTCTCAATGGTATACCTCTAAAAATATAATTAGGCAGTTTCTTTTTGCATGTTGGAATTCTACTAGTCGAACTTGAATATTTCATAACCAACTTTTTTCCCCTCCTATCAAATTCAAGGAGTACACAGAGTTTGAAATGTCATTTGTCAGTCGCATGGGCGAAAAGTGGTCAGTGGCATGGAAGCATCATTAATCCACGCTACTGACAATAATTCCGTGGCATGGGCAAGGTAGTGAATTTGCCCCTTGTTATTAGATTTCAACATGCACCCACATCTGCTATGTTTTGCAAATGAACGTTTAGGCACCTATGTTGTCCCTGATGACACCGCTGTGCATTGAAGCTCAATCCGTCTGTTCACTCCTGCAATTGATGAAGGGGATTGGATAGCTGCCGTGTATGACGACGAGTGGTACCCTGGAATCGTTGAAAAAGTCCAAGACGACCAGGGACTCGTCATTTCGTGACCAGATCGAGATCTAATAACTTTTTTGTGTGGCCGAACCATCATACAGGTGTTCATACCATTTGATGGAGTTTTGTGCAAAATCAAAAACCCTCCAGTATCCGTCACGTCAAGGTTGACAAAAATCAACGAATACAAACATCGAATTTTGAAAAATAACTTGAATTAGAATAGTGCTATAGAAATCTATATTCTGAAGCATGTTCAAAAGCGAGAAACTATTGTCAATGGCTGTGGAAAATTCACGAGGCTTCGAATTTGTGATACTTCAATAAATTTAATGTTATTAAGGTTTTAATACTCTTTCAACAAGTATTTTCAATAAAAACACCTTGAAGCATGCCGAGTTTTGATTGTTTTCTCCTGAGATTTGATAATTAATCAGTGTCATGGAGCGATTGTCCATAGCGTGGGTCTATCATTTAAATTCGTTTATTGAGTTGAAAATTGCAACGATCTCGGTAAAACTCGTTTAAACAATCCCTCTCTACAGTAGAAACGACAAGATAAAAGAAAATACCGGTTTCCAACACCTATGTTTTCGAAAATTTGGAGTCTGAAATGTGCACTTTTCCTGAGAATTAGCCTTAACGAGTTTTGTACAATCACAAATGTCCAAGTTGATGATCCGTAGTAACGAATCGGTTGTAAGCGAAAACCATCAGAAATATTTTCGTGACGCTGTCCGCGTTACATTTTCGAGTTTATGTAGCAAAGTAAAGACATAAAATTTTTAAAAGCAGTCGTGTTCTTCAACAATAATTGGACCGTGTTTTGCAATAACCAGCCAAGTGCGAAAAAACTGATTCTGAGATAAAGGCAAAAAACACTTCCAGCCATCTACCATTCGTATTTTGAATCATATTGATTTACAATACCTTTTGATATATCCGTTTTGACTGTTTTATGAAGTTACAGAAACATGAAATCACTCACATCAATTTTCTAATTTTAAAAATTAGAAAACGGTTATTGCGTAACTCACTTACTTAATGACTGTGTTATGCAAGACCCGCCTAAGTATCAATAACGCTCATTTCTCTCTTCAAGTTTTTCTTGAAAGTCAACCAAGCTTGCGAAAGCTTTGTGATCTCTCTTGAAAGATTAAGAAATCATGAGCTTTATGAAGAAATTTAATTCTCCATTTATCTTTGTGATAAGCACCTTAGTTCCAAAGTACCTATCCTGGCAATTAAAATGAAATCTTCAGATTGTTACGATTTTCATCCTAACCACAGTAATGATAGTAACTGAACACTGAATGCTTTCTAAATTTTAGAGAGTAGGTATTCAGCCAATTTCATGTAAAACTTGAAAAAATAAATTTTTAAATATACATAATAATCTCATTTTGTAGGTGTGATAGGTAACCTAATAATAATTATTGGAACTATCATCAATGAAGTGGTTGTCACCTAGTTGTTATCTACATCATATTAAGAAACACCATCTTTGTCACATGAAGCAAACAGGCAGCATTTTGATTTAAAACCAGTGAAAATCGAATGATGTAGAGCAAAACTAAAATGAAACTGAGAGAAATTGGGAAAAAAGAGAAAGACAAAAGGCTGGGGTCGTTTATAGCAAATGATAATACAACTGATTAAACAAATGAATAAACAGCCAAATGGAGAAAGCTCATTATTGCAGTATTGTAAACAGTTGATTGAGAGGTTGAAATAGTAACCAAGCCATCATAGGCGCTTATTGGAAAACACGAATTAGCTGAACGAAGCAAACCAAATTGACTTGGACGGTTATTGCTTAACACACTGTACCGTTAGTTATAACCTAAACTGACTTGGTCGGTTGTTGCAGAACCAATGTACAACTTGGCCTGTTATTACATAACAAGCTCACAGAGTGACTTATGTTATGCAATAACAGTTTTTTTTAGGAATTTACTGCCATCAGGTGTGATTTTTGAGAAATTATCAACTGTAGGTGACGCAAGAACATGCCCAGTATCCGAATCTGAAGCTAACTCAATTTGGCCGCCAAGTCGACTTGGATGGTTATTGCGTAACACGGTCCAATTGACAAGAACTGGAACTCAATCATGCACTATTCTATTATTTTCTGAACACCACACATGCAGAGATTTGAATAAAGTGTACAAAATTCGTGATTTACAAGGAACTTACCAAGTGCTAGAGCGTCTTTAACGGTCATTTCTCCTTCTTTGTATTCGGTTTTGAGGCTGGACACGGCAGCTCCGCTGTTATGTCCGATGCAGGTGGCCTTCCACCCCGAGTAGTTGCCTAGAATTGAAATCAAACGGGTGAGATTCATTTTAGAGGTGGGTAGTGAGTGACCTTGTCTCAAAGAACTTGTCCCAAATGACCTGCGGAGGGAGGACCTGCAGTTCATCACAAGACGTTGGGACAGCATGACTCCCTGCGGCCGATGTTCGAACTACTCGGAGACCTGCCAAACCGTTCTTTACAAAGTGACCTGCAGTTCACCCATCCGCCATTAGCTCTGGTTTCCTTCTAGTCAACGAAGGACTCCCCTGACCGCAGAGTCAATGGCAATACTATACTAAATACTATGTACTAAACTATACTGGTCAATACTATACTCATCATAGAGTCAATTATATTTAATAAGTAGGTATTTATATGAAAATTTGCATGAGTACTCGAAAAAGTACTAGGGAGTAGGAAAAGAGAACAGTAGATGACTGTCAGTTACCGAATTCTGACGGATAACAAAGATAACAGACGTTGATGGTCCAGCCACGAGATAGCAGTAGTGGTGGTGACTATATCAGAATGGAGACAACGAACTGCAGGTCCCATTCATTCACGAAGTGAACTGCAGGTGTCGCATTCATCCACAGAGTGAACTGGTGAACTTCTCCCACTGACCTTGTCTCTGGACTGAGTGACCTGCAGGTCGTCTACTCCCTCAGGTGACCTGGGTTTACACACCTCTTATTCATTTTGAGTCAGACTTGGGCAAAATCAAATGAACGATCCAGATTCGAACCGTAATTGCGTACTTGATTAAAAAAATGAAATTCATGATAAAAATCTCCTCCATGAATCAGACAATTTGTTCTTATGACTCTCTTACTGCATGACTTTTATCGAGAAGTCACTGGATCCTGGTGGAAAAAATTCTAACTGCAAGGATTCCTCTTGAAAAATAATCACTCTATCACCTGTGAAACACGCACACTCCAAAGCTTAGTAGAAATTCAAATCATGAACGCAAGCCAATTGAATAATAAAATAAACCCCAGTGAAAGAATTTGCAGCGTTTCATGCATATCAGAATGCTTCAACATTGTATCGGCTACAAACCCTTTTAAGAGTTCACTCCAATATCCACATTACTACATTACTGCATCACTAGGTTATTGATATCAACACAAAAACAATATTAAACCAAAATAACGAGAATGTTGGAACCATAAATCGGGCCATAGATCGGGAATGGTTTGACCTACAGACCTGGGGAGGGGCTCATTCGATTCCTCATGGAAAGTTCTTCAAAAAAGTCCAAATTTAGGCCGCCTTGACTTTTTTTGAGGTTTTTAGGGATTTTACAAAACTTTGACAACCCTTAAAGGGCACTTTAAATTAAGTGAGAGAGCTGGCTAAAGAATTGGGGCGTTGTTTGGACCAATATGGATTTTTCCTGAAAATTTCAGATTTTTGTGTGCCTCCTGAAATTCAATAATCGCTCTATCACTTGTGAAACACGCACACTCCAAAGCTTAGTGGAAATTCAATCTTCTGCCATTTGAATAATATAACCCCAGTGAAGGAATTTGCAGCGTTTCATGCGTATCATAATGCTTCAACATTGTATCGGCTACAAACCCTTTTAAGAGTTCACTCCAATATCCACATTACTACATTACTGCATCACTAGGTTATTGATATCAACACAAAAACAATATTAAACCAAAATAACGAGAATGTTGGAACCATAAATCGGGCCATAGATCGGGAATGGTTTGACCTACAGACCTGGGGAGGGGCTCATTCGATTCCTCATGGTATGTTCTTCAAAAAGAGTCCAAATTTTTAGGGATTTTACAAAACTTTGACAACCATTAAGTGGCACTTTAAATTAAGTGAGAGAGCTGGCTAAAGAATTGGAGCATTGTTGGACCAATATGGATTTTTCCTGAAATTTTCAGATTTTTTGCTCCAGCCATTTGGGAGAAAACGTGCGTACGGTTTGGATTCTAACCCAGATTTGGATTCTACACCCTTTGAAATTTTCAGAGGGGGTTAGAAATTTGTTTTTTTTTCAAGAGCGATTACAATGATTTATTATTGAATGATAAACCAAAAAACCAACATAATGCATATTCTCCACCACCCATGTTCAAGAACGCTGAAATTTTGGAAAGCTACTGACTTTTATCGAGAAGGCCCTGCCACCTGGTGTCCAAAATGTAAACTGCATTAAAACAGAATTTAAAGAAAAAATTGTCTATTTCCACCAAATACTGAGTTACAAAGTTAAATCGATTTCGACTGTTGGGTCATCATCAGTAACAAAATATAACTAAATGTGCAGTTGAGAGAGCTCATCTTATATAGTCTCAAAAGTGAAGGGAGCTTGAATCCTATTGGACAAGAAAAGTGAAAGGGGGCGGGAGATACAACCAATGAACAAAGTGAAAGGGACTCAAACGGATGTAGGGGTAACATTTTGAAACCCTACATGTCTTCGACCCCTCAACGTACCCTTACATATTCTACATGCTATGTATTACATGGTACAAGCTATTTACCGCTGGGATCCGATTGGTACAACTGGTAGCCGTAGTGATCGTGTAGAGGATGGAAACTCCGAAAGGCCGCTTTCCTCCGTCCCTGGCAAAAGCAATAAACAACAACGAATGAATATTACATTTTTAGCATCCCATGTAGAGGATGGAAACTCCGAAAGGCCGCTTTCCTCCGTACTGCGTGTAAGCCTGGCAAAAGCAATAAACAACAACTAATGAATATCACATTTTTAGCGAATTTCCATGGAAATTGAATCCATAACAATGGTACTGAAAATGTTAGAATACAAAATTTGTCATTCATTTCTTCAGCAAAATCTGTTTTGGAGCATTCTGAAACTATTACTGGATTTCACCGCTATACTTTACTAGAAGGATTGATGTGGGATTTTTTGTGTTTTTGACCAGTAAACTAGACAGAACACATTAGAACGCACATGGTGAGTCACATTATGCACGAATTGAACCTAGCTGTAGCTACTGTTGCTGATTGGTGTAGTTTTGGTTTATTATTCAATAATAAACCATTGTAATCGCTCTGAAAAAAAAAATGCTAACCCTCCCTGAAAATTTTCATGGTTTACGTTTCAAAGGGTGTAGAATCCGAATCTGCAATACAAATTTTTCCGTCCGTCCGCCGTACGCACGATTTCTCCTAAACGGCTGGAGCAAAAAATCTGAAATTTTCAGGAAAAATCCATCTTGGTCCGACGACGCCCCAATTCTTGAGCCAGCTCTCTCGCTCAATTTAAAGTGCCCTTTAAGGGCTGTCAAAGTTTTGTGAAATCCCTAAAAACCTCAAAACAAGTCGAATCGGCCTAAATATTTTCCTATTTGAAGAACATACCATGAGGAATCGAATGAGCCCTTCCTCAGGTCCGTAGGTCAAACCATTTCCGATGTATGGCTCGATTTATGGTGCCAACATTTGCGTATTTTGGTTTATTATTGTTTGTTTGTAACCTAGTGATGCCGATAGCGTCGAGTTGTAGTGAATGTGGATACTGGAGTGATAGCCGATGTTGATACTTGTAGTTTATAGCCGATACACGGGTTGAAGCATTCTGATATGCATGAAACGCTGATAATATATAAGTAAATAAGTATTCTTTCACTGGGGTTTATTATTCAATTGGCTTGCGTTCATGATTTGAACTTCTTCTAAGCTTTGGAGTGTGCGTGTTTCACAGGTGATAGAGCGATTATTGAATTTCAGGAGATATGCATAGAGCACGTAAATCTGTTCTCGACCAAAATACCTATTTGGATCGATCAGTTGAGCATATTTGTGGGCCTCCTGAAATTCAATAATCGCTCTGCCACCTGTGAAACACGCACGCTCCAAAGCTTAGTAGAAATTCAAATCATGAACGCAAGCCGATTGAATAATAAACCCCAGTGAAAGAATTTGCAGCGTTTTTCAAAGATGGTTTGAGGTTAGAATAACATAGTTGAGATGGATGAGAGCAGTTGTAGATGTCAGCCGAGATGTTTTTCATCCTTCCAGACGCGTAACCTATGAATTTCACCATGTTCATTTCCCACCATTTGCTACTTAAAAATTCGTTATTTTCCGCCATATTCAAAAGTTGCAGTTTGTAGAGGTAACGCGTATCATCGATGTATATATCGAAAGCGTGGATCGATATGTAGACATCGGGTTACGGCGGTCTTATCAGGAATCTATAATAAGCAAATTGAGGAACTTAGAAGCAAAAGTTATCACCTGTTTGATATCACACAGCCAAGACACGAGCTGTTCGCACGGGATGGTCTCTCCATATTGAATCAGGTACCTCTGGCTGATCAACCTGCAGGAACGAAAAGTTAATTAGGTACTGTCAGTGGATAATTATCTACTAATATCACATTGTCAGACTTATGACGAACTGAACTGTGGCTAGGGTTTGAAACTTTGAGCAATCATCACTACTACGATAGCCATCCATTCGCTAGCGCTCCATCCAGCTGAATGGAGTGGTGGCACACCAAAGTAGTTCCGCGAATGGGAAATACCATTTGAATGGAATTGGCTGCTGGGTTGGATAGCCAGGCCTTTCAAAATCCACCATACCGTGCCATTTGGGCATCCTGACAAAGGCAAGCTAATTGCTAAAAAACACCCATTCACCGAATGGCATAGTGGCCTGTCAAAGTAGTTGTTATGATGGGAAGTACCACCACGATTTCAATGGAGAGGTTGGCCACTGGGTTGGATATCCAGGCTGTTCAAAAGCAACTGTGCTATTTGGCCATTCTGCCAAAGCCAAGCTAATTGCTAAAACCACCCATTCACCAGAGCTCTTTTAAGCCAAATGGCATTGCGGCCTACCAAAGTAGTTGTGTGAATGGGAAATACCAAAACGATTTCAATGGAGAGGTTGGCTGCTGGGTTGGATATCCAGGCCGTTCAAAATCCACCATGCCGTGAGGTGGATCCTGCCAAAGGCAAGCTAATTGCTAAAACCACCTATCCACTAGTGCTCCATCCAGGCAAATGGCGTGGTGGACCCCTTAAGTGGTTGTGTGATTGGAAAATACCACAGCAATTTCGTTGAAGCATTTGGGCTGTCCAAAATCCACTGTGACATGCTGTTTGGCCGTCCGACCAAAGCCAGCCATCCACTAGTACTCCATCCTGCAGAATAGCTTATTGGCCTGCCGAATTATTTGTTATGATGGGAAGTACCACCACGATTTGAATGGAGCGATTGGCTGCTGGCTTGGATATCCAGGCCGTTCAAAATCAACCACGCTGTGCCATTTGGACATCCTGCCAAAGGCAAGCTAATTGCTAAAACCACCCATTCACTAGTGCTCCTTCTAGTAAAATGGCATTGCGGCCTGCCAAAGTAGTTGTGTGAATGGGAAATACCATCACGATTTCAATGGAGAGGTTGGCTGCTGGGTTGGATATCCAGGCCGCTCAAAATCCACCACGCTATGCGGTGGATCCTGCCAAAGGCACCCATTGCTAAAACCACCCATTCACTAGTGCTCCATCTAGCCAAATGGCATGGTGACTCCCCCAAGTGGTTGTGTGATTGGAAAATACCACAGCAATTTCGTTGAAGCAGTGAGCTGGGTCAGATATTTGGGCTGTCCAAAATCCACTGTTTGGACGTCCCACCAAAGCCACTGCAGTACTCCATCCTGCAGAATATCCAGGCTTCAAAATACAAATGGCATTATTGTGCTCCATTCAGCCAAATGGCATTGTGGCCTGTCTAAGTAGTTGTGTGAATGGGAAATACCATCACGATTTCAATAGAGAGGTTGGCTGCTGCTGGCTTGGATATCCAGGCCATTCAGAATACACCACGCTATGCAGTGGATCCTGCTAAAGGCAAGCTAATTGCTAAAACCACCCATTCACTAGTGCTCCATCCAGCCAAATGGCATGATGGCCTGCCAAAGTAGTTGCACAGTTACAATTTCAATGTAGTGGTTGACTGTTGGGTTGGATTTCTGGGCTACCCAAAATCCACTGTGCCGCGTTGTTTCAACATTCTGCCAAACCTGGCCACTCACTGGTGCTCCATCCAGGCAAATGGCGTGCTGGTTTTCCAAAGCAGTTGTGTGAATGGGAAATAAAACCACGATTTCATTGGAGTGGTTGGCTGCAGGGTTGGATATCTGGGCTGCCCAAATTCCACTGTCCAATCATCAAAGCCCCACCATACTCATGCAAATTCCTTACCACCACGTCGAGCAGAATTCACCAATTATGACCCTGCCAAGGCTCCAAACTGAAATGATAGTGCACAAAAAATTTGCGATATAAGAATGAAATCCCTAAGAGCCCTCTGTCATAGGAGAAGGTCCCATACTTCGTCCACAATGAACATAGTTGCTCCCTTCAAACCATAGTGTAGGCAATCTGCATAAATTCCCTACATCAGTGGCAATTTGGAAGTAATCAGAACTTACTTGATTGAATTAATTCGTATATGAATCTCAGGGGGATGGGTTACCTGAGTTCGTTCGTTAGGACGTTAGCGTCAGCAGTGATCCCCGCCAGAGAGCAGATCAGATTGTCGTTCAATTTGAAGATCTTCTCGGAGTAGACGCTCTCGTCGAGGAGTTTGTTCGGATTTTTCTTCTCAGCGACTGCAAACAAGAAAAATAGACGAAATGAAAACTCCCATCAATATAATAACAAAAACAGATAGTACCAGAGAAAATATTCTACAATGTGCCACAATCTTGACAAACAGCTCGTAGCCGTAGCTAACAGAGAAAAACTACACGTAATTCAACCTGGAAAAGGTCAAAATGAGGCCAAAGTAGGTGGAGTTGATTGCTTATAGCTTCTGCCAGTTATTGTGAAAATGTGGTTGTCTGCTTATAGCCTCAGATAGTAAAAATAACTATAAGCAGACAACCTAACCTACTTCTAATCTGAACTGGGAAAAGGCCAAATGATACTAAAATAGGTGAAGTTGTTCGCTTATAATTGCTGCTAGTTATTGTGAAAATGTGGTTTGTCTGCTTATAGCCTCAGCTAGTAAAAATAACTATAAGCAGACAACCTAACCTACTTCTAATCTGAACTGGGAAAAGGCCAAATGATACTAAAATAGGTGAAGTTGTTCGCTTATAATTGCTGCTAGTTATTGTGAAAATGTGGTTTGTCTGCTTATAGCCTCAGATAGTAAAAATAACTATAAGCAGACAACCTAACCTACTTCTAATCTGAACTGGGAAAAGGCCAAATGATACTAAAATAGGTGAAGTTGTTCGCTTATAATTGCTGCTAGTTATTGTGAAAATGTGGTTTGTCTGCTTATAGCCTCAGATAGTAAAAATAACTATAAGCAGACAACCTAACCTACTTCTAATCTGAACTGGGAAAAGGCCAAATGATACTAAAATAGGTGAAGTTGTTCGCTTATAATTGCTGCTAGTTATTGTGAAAATGTGGTTTGTCTGCTTATAGCCTCAGATAGTAAAAATAACTATAAGCAGACAACCTAACCTACTTCTATTTCGAACTGGAAACAGTTAAATAAAAGAGTAAAGAAACTGTAGTTGTGAATCTGCTTATAGCTACAGTAGAACTTCTGTAAATGTGGTTATCTGCTTATAGTTTTGACTGGAAAAGGTCAAAACGAGACTTGAGTAGTTGAATTTGTTTTTTATAGCTACAGTTGTTGGTTTCAAAAATGTGGTTGTCCTTTGATGATGGCAAAAACTTGCTTCAGCAAGTAGCTGAACTATCAGCAGACCACTGTCCCTGCTTCCGAGTCGAAAAGCTCAAACAAGAGACTAAGGAAGTTTTAGCTGTTACAGATACAGTTGTTAGATGCTGCTTATAGATACAGCAAGTAGTAGTGTGTACATGGTTGCTTATGGATAGAGCAAGTAGATGAGAAAATGTGGTTGTCTGTTCATTTTCAGCAATGATAACGTGGTTTATTGCTTAGAGATTCAGCAAGTAGTTGTGAAAATGTGATTGTCTGCTTATAGAAAAAGCAAGTAGATGTCAAAATGTCGTTATCTGCTTAAAGCTACAAGAAGATATGTGAATCTGGTTGTCTGCTTATAACTACAGCAAGTAAATCTGGTCATCTGTTCATCAAGAGCTAGTACCTAGTTATGGAAATGCTGTTGCCCGCTTTGAGGTAATTCAAGAAGCGAATCTGTGGTTGTCTGTTCATCTGCAGCTAGTAACTTATAGCCGACGCTATAAGCAGACAACCAAATTTCCACGACTACATGCTGAGTCTGTAAGCAATGAACCACATATCACAGCTACTAGCTGCAGATGACAGCCAACCACATTTGCACATCTACTAGCCAAAGCTATAAGCAGGACAACCAGATTCACATATCTTCTTGTAGCTGTATGAAGAAAACCACATTTCCACAATTGGTTGGTTATTTCTTCATATATTTAACAAGCAGTTGATGAAATGTGGTTGCCTGTTCATTTTCAGCTAGTAGCTATAAGAATGTGGTGCATTGCTTACAGACTCAGCAAGTAGATGTGAATCAGTGGTTGTCTGCTCATCTGCAGCTATTAATTCGAAATGTGTTTGTCTGCTTAAAGCTTCAGCAAGTCAATGTGAGAATGTGGTTGTCTGTTCATCTTCAGCTGATATTTGATTAACTGAGGTTGTCTGCTCATCTGCAGCTAGTAAATTATAGCCGAAGCTATAAGCAGACAACCATATTTCCACAACTACTTGCTGAGTCTGTAAGCAATGGACCACATTCTTACAGCTACTAGCTGCAGATGAACAGCCAACCACATTTGCACATCTACTAGCCAAAGCTATAAGCAGACAACCAGATTCTCATATCTTCTTGCAGCTGTATGCAAAAAACCACATTTCCACATTGGTTGGTTATTTTGTTCATATATTTAACAAGCAGTTGATAGAATGTAGGTTGCCTGTTCATTTTCAGCTAGTAGCTATAAGAATGTGATGCATTGCTTACAGACTCAGCAAGTAGATGTGAATCAGTGGTTGTCTGCTCATCTGCAGCTAGTACTTGAAAAAGTGTTTGTCTGCTTAAAGCTTCAGCAAATTGATGTGAGAATACGGTTGTACGTTCATCTTCAGCCGGTAGTTGATGAAATGTTTGTTAGTAGCTGTACGAATGTTGATAAAATCATTGTCTGTTCTTGCAATATGGTCTTAAAAAAGAGTTTAGTTATAGTGCAGGAAGTTG
The DNA here is from genome assembly GCA_031894815.1 of Creontiades dilutus. Classification (NCBI taxonomy): domain Eukaryota; kingdom Metazoa; phylum Arthropoda; class Insecta; order Hemiptera; family Miridae; genus Creontiades; species Creontiades dilutus. The sequence continues at coordinate 30,508 of JAVIWC010008819.1, read as the reverse complement.
TTACGAACATGTGGTCTTCTGTTTACAGCTACATTTACTATCAAGAAAATACAACAACCAACTGTACATACCTAAAATGATACCATCATTCGCCAGGATCCCCAGGCAAGTGCCAGCGTGACTGATAGCTTCCATCGCATACTCGACCTACAAAAATATTTTATTAAAGTGAGATAAATGAACAATTATAATAAAACAAATATGAATAAAATTAATAGCTGGTAAACGTAACGACCCACACAATTTCTGTAAAAACACGATTTATCCAATAAACCAACGCATTGCAGCCATTGTCACCCAATACAAACTTTCTCTTTCAATTTATGTTTATTCTGGAAATTGATACAGGAATCTCAAAATTGACCATAACGTTGGGAAGCTGATTAAATTAGCAAGTTTCACCGAAATTTGAAACCTTTACATTTGTGCTGTTCGAAATTTCGCTACTCTAATTCTTGAGAGACCTCCTCCACTGTCTTGGAAGGTGTCCAACATTTTTTGGGACTTCAAACTGGAATTTTAGCGAGAAATCGATTTAGCGTCGCAAAGTTGAAGTTTTGAACTGTTAACAAACCATTCGACTTATTATAAAATACATCCCGGATTGCGATGATTTCCCAAATTTATACCGTTTGAACCTATCTCTCTTTTTACCCCTGGGGTTCCTCGTTAGCTGGTTTTACGACGTGCTCCACGTTTTTTCGCCTTCAAACAAGAATCCCTCCATCAAATCGATATGAAAACCCAAAATTAGCTATATCATTGGACAGCTGGTTAAATTAGCAAGTTTTCCTGAAATTTGACAGCTTTCAGCACGTTTTGGGGAAATGGAGCCAAATTTTAAGGTTTTTCAGAAACCTGATTATTTTTTTTTTTGAAATGTTGAACTTTTGAATGAAGTTAGGGTCCTTAAAAGTTGGATTTTGGATATGAAAACGTACTAAGTTGGAATTTCAACGCAGAATTTGAAAAGTATGGCTTCTTGTCATCACCAGATGGCCTTTCATCGTCTCTCGGAAGCGAGAGGACCGGTAGAACTGCCTTAAGCTCTAGAAATGTGAACCAATCGAGCCTACAAGGCTCATATTCAACATTTGTAACAATCCTTAAAAGTACCTAGGTAGGAACTACTTGTGTAGTTTTTATTTGTAATTAAATCGTAACTACTGTAGTTACGAATAGTTTTTCCAACGCAGCTGCATCAAAGGGCCACAGTTCTGATCAAATAGTCATCCTTTACATAAAAATTGCGAAATCGTAGCAGATATGCAAATAGTACACACCGACCGATAATCATGAATGCTAAAAAGCCTGGTTATTGTAGTAACATCGTCAATTACACATCATTTCTACTAAATATTACAGAAGTTGAATGCAATACAACTTGAAAACGGCACCTGGTACAAGCGGCCTTCCGGCGAGAAAATCGTCGTCCTCGAATCGTACCGACGAGCCATTTTAACCGAAATTCACCAACTAAAACTCGAAAAAAAAGTTATTTCAATTCGAGAAAATCGAACTACAGCTTAAACACCAGGATGAAATGTTAACGAATACAATGGAAAGCGACCGATCGGCGAAATTACGAAGCGAATATCCGAGCTGGGAGCAGGTTATGGATTTTGTGATGGCTCACGATAACCTCCCTCGAAGGTTACCCAACATGACAAAACTCAAAACTGAACTTTCTTCATTATATCACTGAGAATAAAGTGGATAAATTTAATCAATTTACATTAATTGATAATTTAAATACATTAATATAGAGAAATTAAGGAATAGAATGATTGGTTTGAAAGAAATTAATGGATTATTAGGAAAACTTCGAAAAACGTTGCATAGAGAAGTTATTGGAAACTGTATAGCATCCATGAGCGATTTTGACTAATTCCATTCTTGGTTTGAATAATGATTTAACTCATGATCGTTATTTTAAAATTCTAAATTCAATAAACTGTTACGGAGGCAGGTCATTATTCATTTTTTTGAAAGAAATGAATTAATTATTGGTGAAAAAATCGTGTCATAGAGGAGTTATTAGGAACTATATAGTATCCATGATGATAAGGCCTTAACATAGAGTAATCATTTTGCTTAATTTACCATTTTGCAGATGAATTTTGACATAGCTAATGATGATGAAGATTAATCCGTAAGTATCTTTGAATTTCTATGAATAATCGCATATTTATGTTGAATTGCGTTAATATTTGAGGGTTTTGTGAATAGGCAGATTGTTTCGAGTGATATTTTGGTGTAAAGTACAAAGTTAAACACTTTTCATCTGTTTTCCACATTTTCCGCGATTTTAGTGCTATTTTTTTCAAATTTTGAGCGATTTCTTTTGCTGAAACTGTGCTTCAAAATTCCCCAAGTCCCGTTTTATTAATTTTCTGTGGTTTTAGTGCATTATTTTCACTTCAAATTTGAAATTTCCAGCGTTATAACAGCGCTAAACTGTGACGTTTTAAGGAGTTCTTTCATCATGACATTAATAAACATAAAAAATTGGAAATCAACTTATTTTTAAATTTTAAATTCAATACACCATTACGGAAGAAGGTTTATGAACCATTATTCATTGGTTTGAATGAAATGAAATGAATTATTGTTAATAAATCGTGTCCTAGAGGAGTTATTGAGAACTATATAGTATCCATGATGATAAGGCCTTAACATCCAGTAACAATTTTGGTTAATTTACCAATTTGCAGATGAATTTTAATGAAGATACGCGATGATGAAGATTATTCTGTGAGTATTTGGGAATTTCTATGAATAATCACATATTTATGTTGAATTGCGTTAATATTTGAGGGTTTTGTGAATAGGCAGATTGTTTTTGAGTGATATTCTGGTGTAAAGTACAAAGTTAAACACTTTTCATCTGTTTTCCACATTTTCCGCAATTTTAGTGCTATTTTTTTCAAATTTTAAGCAATTTCTTTGGCTGAAACTGTGCTATACAAAAATTCCCTCATTAGGCTTCCGACTCTTCATTTGGCTTTTCAGCGAAAGAACAAAATTTCAGTCTCAATTTGAAGGAACTTTATCTTTCAAAAGAAAAGCAAGGATACTGTTGGGTCGCAAACCCAACATTACATTACGTTAGTGCTTTTAGCGGTGAATATTGATACTAATTTATGTTGTTATAACCTGCCCTTGTGCTTTTCCCTCGGTTCAGATGTTTTTTGAATAGGTACCCTTTGGAATATAAGTTTTAGGATTTTGATACGATCGAGACCGAGTAAGTGTACGTGCAGAGTGCAGGATGAAAGAGCAACGAGGAAAGCGTCGAAAACAGTGTTATTGGTCAGAGGTGTGCAGAGTGGGAACGTGCCCGATGAACGAGCAAAGCGGAGAAACCAAACGAGTTTGATTTCTCTGCTCTCACGCACTCATTGTCGTAAAAAGGCATGAAGGCGCAAATTACGAGAAATCCACGTCAAGATAAAAATGGCTTATTCATTTAGACTGATTCAAATCGTTCAAGATAAACCAATTTTCAGACTTAACTAACCTTAAAGATAATGCATTAGAAGCTCCACCTAAAGTTAGCCCAACTGTTACCTATCTTCCAGATTTCAAAAAGTTTAGTTCCATTCGCTGGTAGACTTTTTCTTCAATTTCGATATCTTGCCTTGTGTATTGCATTTTTAATCATCCAGTGTGACGGTCCCAATATTTTCAGGGTCAGTTCTTATTTCCCTAATACGCTGGGGAAATGATTAACAAATTTCCGGGCGAAGAGCTCCTGTATCCATGGGGCACGTTCCGATACATACCAAACTCCAACGACTTGCTGAGCTGTCCAGAAAGTCGGCGAGGTTAGAAAAGGAAAGGTATCTAATGATGAACAGTTTGGTTTCAGGCGTTGTTGATTCCGAAAAAACATGGTAATGAGTGCCGAGAATATGAAGTACCTACATAAATTTTGGAGTAAACATAACATTGAGTGCCGAGAATTTGAAGTACCTACATAAATTTCGGAGTTTCGTTACTTTTTGGATACACTTACCGTTCGGAGGGAGGATTTAATTCATGTCGAATTAAATTGAATACAGCTCTAAAGCTGATTTTGCTGAGGCGAAACCTTGCATGGAAATCAACTTTGTCTAAATTAAGAACAGAGATCTTCGTCGAAACTGATTTTCTTTCATTAATTAAAATGTAGAAAATTGCTTCATAAATCAAACTCCTTAATATTATGAGTAGTGAATGAATTCCAGAGCTAGAATTTGGATTGACCAAATTTTTTTATGGAAGCACATAACAAGCTAATCTTAAAAGCAATCACACAAATTTGCAAAAAAAACAGAAATAATCATTTCTTCAATATGGTTCTAAGGTACACTTTTTTTTTCTAAACCTATTAGATTATTATTCAATATGCTGTTGGAATAGGCATATCTGTAACACCCACATTTTCACACAAATCGTAAGATAAATACTTAATGAAAAGAAAGATAAGTATAGTGGATCAAACTAATATCATTCACATTTCAGACGATTGAAAACCCCTATTTTTACGAAAATAACTAACTCATAAAATGCAGTATCGAAACGATATTCCCTAATACTGGGGAAATGATTCGATTCACGTGGGATAATATCAATTCCGTTTCGATAATGATATTCTGAAGCATCGAAAGAGAAATATTCGATCCTGATAGAAAGAGAAATATTGATATCGATAATATCGGAACATCCCTAAGCGTGGCTAAACCAGATTACCAAGAAAGCCATGCCACGCTCATCCCCAAGTGCAGGTTTGCACGCCAATGGTGACCATGCCGGTTCATGGCTGGCAGCGGATAACTGACCATTTACTCACCAACCAAAGAATAATAAAGCCAGTGCATACATTTACCAATAAACATGCATATTGTTATAGTGCCGATAATGATCCAATCCAACAGAATGATAAAGCATCACAAACCAGATCGATCAGGAAGGTAAGGAATGAACCATGCAATTTGTAGGTTCCCATGAAAGTAGTTAGTTTTTACTTTTACTACTACTGCTTACTGCTTTGTTCTCGACCCTTCGTAGAATAGTAGAGAGGACCTCTCTCCAAAAAACGTTGTTCACCTCCCATTGATTTTATTCAAAATTGACATTCATTGCAAATCATCACAAAACTGAACAAACCCAACCAATTAACATATCAACTAATACACCTGGTGGACAGTGCAGTTAACGAAAATAGAATATGCAAAGCCTTCAGCAAGCAGAAAAAGATGATCTTGATGATGTAGACGACGATTCTAATGAATCCGAGGAATGTCAAAACTGAAGTGATAAAACTAAGAAAATACACGCTGAAGAAGCCCACGTTGCATGGGCGAAACGTTCAAATATCGATATCCATGACAATAAAGAATTTTTGAAGAGCTCCAACAACCGACTCTATTTCTTCAAAACTTTATAAAATTGGCGTTTCCTTCGATTAAACTCAACTAAAAATGTCTGAAGAACGTGTAGACACCCAAAAAAAAAATTAGAGAGCTAAAAATTTATGAGGTAACACAAACAATCACACAAGATTTTCTTAACATGTCCACTACTGGTACTTTCCCCTTAATTCAATGAGTATTTTTCTTTTCCCAGAATATTACTTTAGTAAACTCCGATATCTCGGTTATTAAAGTGTCCAATACAAATCGATTAGCTATCCGGTCCAACAATACAATCTCTCAGAACTGCTTCAATCTGTTTGACTTGTGTCATATTCTAAGTGACGAGTCAATATTTCGATTGTTTGGAAGGTTAGTCACTCGGTGAGATAACTACCTTTAAATAGCCGCCTTTAGAGACAAAAATCGACCTTTTTTTTATCTGCGGTTTTGAATTTGTTTAATCGAGGTTAAAAGCGCAGGCGCGGAACACTCGAGATAACGCTGAAAACCGACAGAAAAAATAAGTACGCGTTTTCAAGGCAAAATTAGTTGAGAATTGGCAAGTTACACGTGGAGGTGCTCGTGGTTACCCGGATCTTCTGGTTTTTGATATCTACAAAAACATGAGTGAGTGACCTATTTCGTGAATTAACTATTTTCAAATTTGAAACACCATAAATTCAAATATTTGACCCACTTATCGAAATTTGTCGTTCATCTATTAAACATGCAGTTCCGAAAAAACAACCCCTTTAATGGCAAAAAATTGACATATTTTAGAAAAAATCTCAAATTACAAGAAAATGTTCGTTAAATCATTAAATTTTTATGTTTTTGTGTAGTCTTGAATCAGAACGAAAATTAAAATTAAAAAACGCTGCATATCTTTCACTGAGGTTTATTATTCAATTGGCTTGCGTTCATTTTGAATTTCTACTAAGCTTGGGAGTGTGCGTGTTTCACAGGTGATAGAGCGATTATTGAATTTCAGGAGATATGCATAGAGCACGTAAATCGGTTCTCAACCCAAATACCTAAGGTAACGGTACCGGTAGTGGCCACAGTTAAGAATTTTTTTCTTTAATTTTGACAATTGTGGGCCAACAGTAGTACTGACTTTCTTCAGGACTCATTTAGAATACCTCGTTAGAATACTCTTCCCTAACATATCCATTGCCTAAAACTATCAAAAGAACAATTTTTTCTATTTTTTATTAATTTTTTCTCACACCTTTATTTTGATCTAGTAGTGGCCACATCAAATTACGAAATTTCCAGTAGTGGCCACGTGCATGTCTCAGTAGTGGCCACTTGACATTTTGCCCTCCTTACGTGTTTAATATCATTAAATTCAATACCAGATGAACACAATCGATTCTATCCAGTAGAAGCTCTAGGATACAGCCCAACAAACGAGGAAACTAGGGACGGTCATATTGAGAAGTTTACCACAATTTCCAAGATGCTCTGCGCACTCCTAGTTCAACCTTTATTTACAAGATGACATGAGCTGTACCTCCTGCAAGTTTGAAGCCACTAGGAGACCGGGAATCCTTATTTCTCAAATATAAACTTTAAAATGGCCACTACTGGAGCAGTGGCCACTACCGGTGCCGTTACCTTACTGAAGTGATATTCTTGGGAAGAAAAATACTCATAGAAGTACTTGTTATCTATAAATGCCTTCCGTTTTGGGTATTGTGTTAAAACACAGGGGTTTATTATTCAATTGGCTTGCGTTCATGATTTGAATTTCTACTAAGCTTGGGAGTGTGCGTGTTTCACTGGTGATAGAGCGATTATTGAATTTCAGGAGATATGCATAGAGCACGTAAATCGGTTCTCAACCAAAATACCTATTTGGATTGATCAGTTGTTTTGTAGTCTTGAATCGATCAGAACCAAAATTAAAATTAAAAAAATCACTATCGAATGATAAACCCCAGTGAGAGAATTTGCAGCGTTTTTAATTAGTTGTTTCACGCCTCTCCCTTAATTTCAACTTTTCCTTTTCAAATTCCGTAGAATTCACTGATTCATCGGTAGTTTCCGTGTATTTAATTTGGAACATTCGAAAATTCACTAATTTATTTTTTCAACGAAATAATTCTTAGAAAAAGTTGTCTCGACACAAAAATGCGTGATTAACTCTATTTTTTTCCGTTAAGCATTCAAATTTTAACTGAATTACCAATGATTCTAGCTTTTCGCGCATTTTTTGGGTAATAAACGATTTAGTCATTGATGAAATACGATAAAAACTATCGTCAGATTGGGGAATTATTGAAAATTAGGTGACATTGGGGTGTAATAATATTCAAGGGTAATAATACACGATAAATAGTAATTAAACATGGAATTATCCTTTAATTGTCATTATTTAATCAATTAAAATTAATATCACTTAATAATTTTTAATTTCGAAAATTGTCATTATTTGCGAAAATTTGCTCATACAATCATGTTGCTAGCATAGAACTTTTTTTTAATTTTTTTTTTAATTTTGATATCCTTGTTCATAATAGGTTGGAATCCTAATTGGACTCCATCATACCCGGGGCAGCGTTACCCCGGTGGACCGTCCTATCCAGGTGGACCGTCTTATCCAGGTGGTCCGTCGTATCCTGGTGGACCATCGTATCCAGGTGGACCGTCGTATCCAAGTGGACCGTCCTATCCTGGCGAAAGGCCGCCAACCTGGTCGCAACCACCAGGTAAGTTGACGAATTTGGAATGACTTCAAGTGTTATCGAGCGCTTGACTTCAAAATTTGACTGATTATCAGGGATATTTTGACGAACCTGAGGCCAAAATTTCAAAAGGATTGGATGGAAAATGCAAGTGTGATGCGCATACAAAGTTGAGCTAACGATTTTTTCTTACTCGTGCCGAGGCCTGCCTTACTCAGGCTCCCTGCCGAAAGACACAAATCTTATCTCTTTTATCTTGACAATGTGTTTTTGTGTTGTCATTTATGGTTTTTCATGTTCAGCAGGTTGGCAAGCACCACCCTGGACTTGGTCAGCCCCTTCCCACTGCTACGGGACGTTCGAATGGATTCACAGCTCTCACGGCAATGTCCCGCCGACGGCTGTCCATGGAGGTGTGGACGTGAACGGGATGCCGATCTACGTGGGGAGGACTTGGTACCACGGGGACCTCCTGCCGGCTAAGATCACCCCGGCGCATCGCTGTTGCTTCATCACGTTCAGAGGAAGGCAGCACGAAGAGAGTCACTACGAGGTATGAAATCCAGCAGTCGATATTCAGATTATAGACAGCAGCTTATAGACAGTATAATCTGTCATCTGACAGAGGTCGACCAGAGATGCCTGGAGATGTGATGTGTGAGCTAACAGTGTGGTTTAGATGTCCAAACCAAGTGTAGGAACTGGAAGATGTAGATGCTGCATGATACAGATGATGCAGGATACACAGATAGGGAGGGAATTGTGCTTCAACTGTGGTACATCAATTGATAGCAGAATTGAGTCCATGTATAGTATGGACTGTACCAAACCAGGAGGATTTTGGGATGTGATGGAAGTTACCTATCAGTATGTGTGCTGACCAAACATCCATCATGGTACGGCCAACATGCTGATCAGCATTAGATCTATCAATAGATTTCCAAGAACTGCAGGCTTCATCTAGAGAAGGTGATGGAAATCCAAAAGTACACTTCGAAGAAGTAGCTAACAGTAGCTATCTGGGTGGTTTAGATGACCAAAGCCATTGTACTAACTGGGAGATGTAGATGATGCAGGATACACAGATAGGGAGGGAATTCTGCTTTTGGCTGTGGTGTAGCATTCAAAGTTTGAGTGCATGAAGTATGGAGTCCATACCAGGGGATTTTGGGATGTGATGGAAGTTACCTATCAGCAGAGTGTGCTGACTCATCCTTTGTATGCTGAATGCTGAACCAAACATCCATCATGGTATGGCAATATGCTGATTTCCAATGACAGCAGGCTTCATCTAGAGAGGGTGCTGATGATCCAAAAGTGTACTTTGAAGAAGTGTTGCTGCCAAAACTGCCATCCTATAGATGTCGGCCAGAGATGCCTGGTGACGTGATGTGTGAGCTAACAGTGTGGTTTAGTTGAACGAATCCAGCAAGTAACTGGATGATGCAGGATGTATATGCTGGAAGATGCAGGTCATTAATCTTTAGTATACGGTGAATTTGGGGACTTCCTCAGCATACATCTGGAGACAGTTACAAAGACAACAGCCTGTAAAATACATAGGTAGGGAAGGAATTCTGCTTTGGCTGTACTGTATCAATTCAGGGCAGGTTTTGAGTCCACGGGCATCATAGTTCTGCACATTATTGTGGTATCTTGTTCTGCAGAATCTCCACAATGTCCAACTAAAAAGGACAATCTGTTAATTCGTTCTTTCTTCGTTTTATCAGGTTTTGTGCAGCACCCACGTCGCCTGGAGGCCGTCCAGGGGAGGCGGGGCTATCCCTCCAGAAGCCATCCGAGTTGGACACACCAAGGACGGCGAACCGCTGTACATGGGACGCACCATGCACGATGGAACACTGACCCCGGGCAAGGTAAGACACATTGAGTCAGCATAAAACGATGCAAATTATCACACAAAGTGTCGTCATTTCTGTATTAAACAGCTATTCTCTTGTGGATTATCATACTGAGCAACAAAAGACGATGATTCATCTCGGGTACACTCGAAAACACACATAACAATCCAAATGAAATCTAACTAAAGCTGGTATCAATATTCCTACAATGATGTAATATACTGCATATTGGCACGTCGTAGAAAACCAGGAATAGAACAACTGAAATTCAACTAGATAACACAAAATGCGATACTCTATGTATTTTAGCTATTGCCGTTGGAATTGCTCCATTTTGGTTGGTTATTCAATAATAAACCATTGTAATCGCTCTTGGGGGAAAAAAATAAATAAATTGTAACCCTCCCTGAAAATTTCATGGTTTACGTTTCAAAGGGTGCAGAATCCGAATCTGCAATAAAAATTTTTACGCTCGATTTCTCCTTAACGGCTGGAGCAAAAAAGCTGAAATTTTCAGGCAAAATCCATGTTGGTCCGACGACGCCCCAATTCTTAAGCCAGCTCTCTCACTTAATTTAAAGTGCCCTTTAATGGTTGTCAAAGTTTTTTAAGATCCCTAAAAACCTCAAGGCGGCCTAAATTTGGACTCTTTTTGAAGAACACTCCACGAGGAATCGAATGAGCCCCTCCCCAGGTCCGTAGGTCAAACCATTCCCGATGTATGGCCCAATTTATGGTGCCAACATTTGCGTTATTTTGGTTTGTTATTGTTTTGTGTTGATATCAGTAACCTAGTGATGTAGTGATGTGGATACTGGAGTGAACTCCTAAAAGGCTTTGTAGCAAATACACGGGTAGAAGCATTCTGATATTCATGAAACGCTGCAAATTCTTTCATGGGGTTTATTATTCAATTGGCTTGCGTTCATGATTTTAATTTCTGCTAAGCTTTGGAGTCTGCGTGTTTCACGGTTCATTTTGATTGAGAACAGATTCACTTGTTTCATGCATATCTCCTGAAATTCAATAATCGCTCTATCACCTGTGAAACACGCACACTCCAAAGCTTAGTAGAAATTCAAATCATGAATCATTGAATAATAAACCCCAGTGAAAGCATTTGCAGCGTTTTACCATACATTTTCAATCGTCTTGAAAAATTTGAAAAGAAAATTCTTTTTGTCAACCCGGTTATTGAAAAAATCGCAGGTTCCTTTCAATATACAAATATCAGGTGGTGCGAGGCTTCACACTTTTTTTCCCTTTCGGAAAAAATCCCCGTCAGCTTGGGGCCATTACTAATCCTTCATTTCTATACAAAATTCAACTTTCACATTTTTTTGGAAGCACGTTTTCAACACTATTCGTCGAAAAATCCAGTTTTTGACGTCGCTCTAAAAAAAATAATTCCATTTTGTCCTAGTTAATTGCTTAATGTAATGGCGAATCGCGGAGGGAATGTTCGTTGAAATTGTTATTCTATTAATTGAGAACACGATGACGATTTGAATGTTGATCAATTTAATTTTTCTTTTTCAATTTAAAATTTTAATAATAATCGTGAACTTGATTTCGAGCGAGTTTGAAACCTTGGGGCGTTCATTACTCTTTGTTAAGTTTTCGTTTTAGATCTTGAAGCGCGGCAGAATTGATTTCAGCTTCCCTGCATATACCTCACCATACATCATACCAGCATACTTCACCTGTGAATATCCTGCATTTTGGATTTGATCAATCTTGATCATCTTGGTGACTAAACACATATATGTTAGCACCAGACAGATAACTGCCAACTACAACAATCTGAAAGCGCGGCAGAATTGATTTCAGCTTCCCTGCATATACCTCAGCATACTTCATACCAGCATACTTCACCTGTGAATATCCTGCATTTTGGATTTGATCAATTTTGATCATCTCGGTGACTAAACACATATATGTTAGCACCAGACAGATAACTGCCACTACAACAATCTGAAAGCGCGGCAGAATCGATTTCAGCTTCCCTGCATATACCTCACCATACATCATACCAGCATACTTCACCTGTGAATATCCTGCATTCTGGATTTGATCAATTTTGATCATCTCGGTTAGCACCAGACAGATAGATAACTGCCACTACAACAATCTGACTAAGCTTCCCTGCACACACACTACTTCACCTGTTATCCTGCATTTTGGATTTGATCAGATCATCTCGATAACTATATGTTAGCACCAGACAGATAACTGCCAACTACAACAATCTGAAAGCGCGGCAGAGTTGATTTCAGCTCCCCTGCATATACCTCACCATACATCATACCAGCATACTTCACCTGTGAATATCCTGCATTTTGGATTTGATCAATTTTGATCATCTCGGTGACTAAACACATATATGTTAGCACCAGACAGATAACTGCCAACTACAACAATCTGAAAGCGCGGCAGAATCGATTTCAGCTCCCCTGCATATACCTCACCATACATCATACCAGCATACTTCATCTGTCAATACCCTGAATGTTGAACTTGATTAACTTTATCGTTTTTTTTTCCACAGGTACACCCGAGTCACGGCTGCCTATACATCGCATGGGCTGGTGATGAACTCAAATACTACGACTACGAGATCATGGTCCTCGACTAAACTTCAACATTTGAAGCCCAAATTCAAACTATTTCAATAAACCAATAGATTATTCAGTATTTTATAACGAAAACTAAACATGACACTTTTCATATCGTGGGGTTCCGGGTAAAAGTGACCAAGTAACATTTTTTTCAAAATGAGCTTTTTTTGTCATTCCGGTACTAAGGAACGTTATCTACTGTGTGTTGTTGCTAAGAACGTTATCTTCAAACTGATGTGCAAGAAATACTTGAAAATAAATTTTACCTGCCTGACCCAAAGAGTTTTATGTGACCAAATGGCATTTGAACTCAACCACAAAACACGAGATGGATTATAAATGTACTCTCGCTGGTGCATGTAAATGTTATCAATTGCCATTTGATCACTTTTACTGCGTAAGATTTGTAAGATTGCATAGTGGGCAGGTGAATGAATGAGGTAATGGATAACCTTCTCTAACAGAAATAGGTATGTCATTGTTGTTTAGATGCTTGGCAACACGATAAATTAACGAAAAAACTATTCAATCTCTCAATTTCATGTAACTATGCGACTGATTTTCGAAGAATTGAATTGACCAAATGAGTAAAGCTTGAAACTCCAGGCAGGTAAAAATGATCGAATAGAGTTTTCCGAATAAACAGCTCTTATTTAATCTGAAGTGAATTTTGAAGCACGATATGAGAGGAGGGCACTAGCTAACTACCTACAGGATAAAGAAAAATCGAAACATAGTCGGATGAGACATCACACAACCAGTGTTCGTAAGAAGAAAATAGGTGAAACTTCAGATCGCTCCCCTGTAAAATTTTGCAAATGTTACTTGGTCACTTTTACTCGGAAGCCCACGATATTTCAAAATACCTCCATTTGAAAACTATCGATTGATAAAAACAGAAAGTGATATTTAATTATACCAGGAGATTAATTCAACTATTCAACAATCAAAAGGTCTTTTATATCAACGAATTATATATTATATATATGGAGGGAAATTATACATTGAAACTGTAATTCTGTTGAGCCTCAATAATGGCTCACATCACTATGTGATTGTGACTTGCCTTATTAAAGACTTGCATTGCATTTGCAACGAAATACACGTTTTCACATTGTTACAAGATTTCTTTATACGCTGTATCACATCCCTTTCAATCAACCTTCCCAAAGTAACCTGCCTAGGGTCTTTATCTTTCGATATTATATCGATACTAGTTTAATGGCCCTGCTACGCAGGTTAAAAGAAATAGGTGAATAACACAATTTTTTTTTCGTGATTTATTAATTGCTATGAAAAATCAAATACATTTCATCTAGCAATTTTACATATCAATAAAGGTATTCCAAGAGTAGGTTTACAGCAAAATCTAGCCCTTTATTATATAGCTCAATTAATTAGCACTGATTTCGATTGCACTTCGATTTCAGTATTTTTATAATCTGAAAGGTCATTGGATTTTCTGTAATATTTGATTTCTTGGCACAGCCCCAGGATCTGTATCCCATAGGTCCAAATAGGGCGAAGGATCTGCTTATATATAAGCAGTTTGTTGTGGAGAGAGAGATGGGAATTCCTTCCCATTAGCCAATACATCCTTCTGTACTTGATTTTTAAGTTCTTCTTTCTTCTCTTCTATGTGTTTATTCCAGTTTAATTTGGAGTCAAGTGTCAAACCCAAGTACTTAACTACTTTAGTATGCGGTATTTTATTCGAATTGATCTATACATCCAAGATTGGGATTTTCGGTTAGTGAAGTTGATGTGGGCTGATTTCAGATTCGTTCAGCTTCATTTCCACATCTTGGTCCATTTACAATATTCTCGAGTAGTAGACGTCTGTAGTTTGCGTGTTGCAGCTTCTATATCATCTCCAACAGAGAGAGATCATATGCAGATCGTATCATCTGCAAAGGTGGCAACAGTTGTGCCTTCTTGTTGGGGTAAGTGTTCTGTGAGGTAATTAATTGACTAAACAACACAATGGCTAGATTTAACAATATATTAAAATTGCTAAAAAATCGTATATCCCAAATCCCCGATGAATAAATCACATCGTTTTCCCTATTTCTTTTTAACCTGCGTAGCAGGGCAAAACTAGTGTAAGTATAACCAATATCGTCGATATACATATAATGTGGTTTGAATAGTTTTCATTGGATCTGCCAAACAGGTAATCCATTGAAGAGAGATATTTATAGTTAAACTTCTCATGAAGAACAGTTGAAATTCGATTGATGCTATTATGTGAAAAACTACCACACTCTTAATTCTTGGAAGAAAAAAGAAATTAGAGTGTTTTTTTTTAAAGGCATATTAAGCATTAAGCATATTAAAAAAAAACTCTAATTTCTTTTTTCTTCCAAGAATTAAGAGTGTGGTAGTTTTTCACATAATAGCATCAATCGAATTTCAACTGTTCTTCATGAGAAGTTTAACTATAAGATATCCTCTTTCTGGATTTCCAATGATTGATGTGGGCTGATTTTGATTCGTTCAGCTTCATATATAAAAACCAGCTTATCTTGAGTATATCGACGTTTCAGGGGGTGGTAACGCTGGGCGGGTGGAATTCTCGCCCCCGTCTCCCAGGGCAACCGACCTGCTCCCCCCTTTCCCCGACTCCGCCAGTGAAGGAAGGAAGGTCTCCCAGGGCAAGCGACGTGGCCCTCTCCTCGGGGATTTGGGATATACGATTTTTTGACTTTTAATATTGTTATTATACTCCCTCATTGTGTTGTTTAGTACTCTACCTCCTGTACACACGGGACTTACCCCAACAAGAAGGCACAACTGTTGCCACCTTTGCAGATGATACGGCTATCCTCTCTGTTGGAGATGATATAGAAGCTGCAACACGCAAACTACAGACGTCTACTACTGAGGTTTATAAATGGACCAAGATGTGGAGAATGAAGCTGAACGAATCAAAATCAGCCCACATCAACTTCACTAACTGAAAAGTCCCAATCTTGGATGTTGAGATCAATTTAAAATACCGCATACTGAAGCAGTTAAATACTTGGGTTTGACACTTGACTCCAAATTAAACTGGAATAAAGACATAGAAAAGAAGGAAGAACTTAAAATCAAGTACAAAAGGATGTATTGGCTAATGGGAAGGAATTCCCATCTCTCACTTCACAACAAACTGCTTACATAAATTTCATTCGCCCTATTTGGACCTATGGAGTACAGATCTGGGGCTGTCCCAAGAAATCAAATATTGACAAAATCCAAACCTTTCAGAATAAAATATTGAGAAGTATAGTTGGAGCCCCTTGGTACATGCAAAACGATGATATTCATCGAGATTTGAGGATGGAGACAGTCTATGAAATTATTGCAAAATACGCAAGGAAGCATGAACATCGCCTCCACAAACACGTGAACCCGGAGATGCTCTACGTTTTGGACAACGAAGGTTAAATCCGACGTCTCAAGCGAAACAAACCACTGGATTTAGTTGTTGCGTGAATAGAAGTGCTATCGAACTCAGTGCTAATTAATTGAGCTATATAATAAAGGGCTAGATTTTGCTGTAAACCTACCCTCTTGGAGTGTACCTTTATTGATATGTAAAATTGCTAGATGAAATGTATTTGATTTTTCAGTCGAAAAAAATTGTGTTAATTAATAAATTAAAAAAAAAAAATTGATTGTTATAATCACGTGAATACAATTGTTCTTCATAAAATTACCTGCGTAGAAAAAAGAGGTGTTTTTTTTTAAAATTAAATAGTAATCTTATATTACCTGTTTGGCAGATTAAGGAAAAAATTACAACAATCACATATATATGTTGTTGGATGGTGATGATATTGATGGCTGGTATACTTACATTACAACAGGACTGAAGAAGTTCCCATAGAGGAACGAAACGTATCCAATAAAAATATACCAACTTACGCTCCGCCTTGATGACTTATTTTATTCACGTGTCATATTACACACATTTATGAAAACAGAATATTATACACCTATTTTTCCCTCTAGAAGAGAATTTTGTTGAATTTTCAATCATTAGGACGGTTTTTTCTACTCCTAATTTTACGGTAGTTACGGGAAATTTGGAACGGTTCGCGCAGGAAGAATTTGACCTCCGATTTCTGTGAAATTCATTGATATTCTTTACAATAAAAGAATGAAATTCTTGAACAGTCATAAGAATGTCGAATCAGAATCAGAGATCAGATAAATTAGAGAAGTATAATATTTAAAAAAAAAAAATCTAAGTGGCCTAAATATGGACTTTTGGTTCATTATTCAATAATAAACCATTGTAATCGCTCTTGAAAAACAAATTTCTAACCCCCATGAAAATTTCATGGTTTACGTTTCAAAGGGTGTAGAATCCAAATCTGCAATAAAAATTTTCCGTCCGTCCGCCGTACGCACGATTTCTCCCAAACGGTGAAGCAAAAAAGCTGAAATTTTCAGGAAAAATCCATGTTGGTCCGACGACGCCCCAATTCTTGAGCCAGCTCTCTCACTTAATTTAAAGTGCCCTTTAAGGGTTGTCAAAGTTTTGTAAAATCCCTAAAAACCTCAAAAAAAAAGTCAAGACGGCATAAATTTGTACTCTTTTTGAAGAACACTCCACGAGGAATCGAATGAGCCCCTCCCCAGGTCCGTAGGTCAAACCATTCCCGATTTATGGTGCCAACATTCGCGTTATTTTGGTTTATTATTGTTTTTGTGTTATCAGTAACGTAGTGATGTAGTAATGTGGATACTGGAGTGAACTCCTAAAAGGCTTTGTAGCCGATACACGGGTTGAAGCATTCTGATAACCATAAAAAAAACGCTGCAAATTCTTTCACTGGGGTTTATTATTCAATTTTATTCATTTGCGTTCATGATTTGAATTTCTACTAAGCTTTGGAGTGTGCCTGTTTCACAGGTGATAGAGCGATTATTGAATTTCAGGAGGCACACAAATATGATCGACTGATCAATCCAAATAGGTATTTCGGTTGATAACCGATTTACGTGATCTCCTGAAATTCAATAATCGCTCTATCACCTGTGAAACACGCACACTCCAAAGCTTAGTAGAAATTCAAATCATGAACGCAAGCCAATTGAATAATAAACCCCAGTGAAAGAATTTGCAGCGTTTTTCGTGGGGCTGCCCCAACACATTAAAACAAATAATTAAACCTTTGAGTAACAATTTCACCATTCCACCTTCCCCACCAACATTTTTTTCAAAATTGACATTAAAAACAATTACAACCAAATTCGATATTCATTTTTTCCATACTTTATTTGAAAAAAAGAAACAACATTTTTTTTTTCTGCAAATGCATCATTCACAATTATATCATTTGTTACAATACCCTTTGCTACATGTAAAATTCCCATGTTTAATGTATATATCATATATATTCTTCATGTATTTCATATTCTGTACTAAAGTAAAACACATTTCCCTTAATTAAGCAAAAATTTTAAGAAAAAATGAAAATAAAATTCGAATCTACCACTTTTATTGCTGATACAAGCAGAAATTCGCTTTCTTACTATGAAGAATTAGCGGGCAATAATTGGATATATCGTGGAAAAAAAGGGGTTAAATTTATTTGCATAGATTCATATTTATATATATAAACTTTATATATGTATTTTTCACTTTTACATGAATTTTTTTTTTTTTTTAAAATAAAAATATATAGGAATATCACCTTCACCGAATAAGCCCTTATATTTATATATATATATATTTTTTTTCTCTTTGTTAAATGGAAGGGCTTTTTGAAGCTAAATGCAACCGATTTCATAAGAAATATTGCACATAAAAATAATAATTCAAAATTATTTGTCAAAATCAAAATGAATGAACTTGGATAAATGAAAATTTTTGATTCTATACGCATCGGGATTCTCAAAAAAAAAAAAGTTTTTTTTTTAAAATGGAATCCATGGGAGCTCAAAAAATGTATCGAACGAATCAATCAAATTTAAAATTTCACTGTCTACGGCGAGTAATTTTTATGTGGATGATATAATTATATATATTTTTTCTGTAATTCAAATAATAAGTGAGGTCGCAAAAAAAACGCAGTCTTTTTTTAAGGAATCGATAGAGCTCACGAAATTATTAAAAAAATGAAACGAGGCATTTGAAAAATCAATTTTATCAACCTTTTATGAGAGGAAAAAATAAAAAATAAATAAAATCACTTTTTTAAGGTGTGGCAGATGTGGATTGTAGCGTACTAGGGGCACAAACTAGAACATCATCAATGTAAATTTTCTATAAGTTCAAATTGTGTTGAATTCACATTGTCAAAATTTTGTATAGCGTCAAAATTTCAACTCACATTCTGCAGTGAGGTAATTAAGCGAGTTTTCGATTGGCTGGGTTTTATTATCATTATTATTATTATTATTATGATCTTTGAACGAGAAGTCGAAAATGAACAGAAGTCTCTTCTAAGAATGCATCAGGATTATTGAAATTAAAAAAGTGCATTTCAAAAATCAATTTCACCAGCCTTTTGAAAAAAAAACAAACAAACACAAAAAACAAACATAAAACAACTTTTTTAAGGGTTTGGCAGGGTATAAACATGAACGTAATTATATATTTTCTATAACTGCAAACGAATGACCAAAGCTGTAAATACTTAATTTTAATGGATTCCATTAAAGTCACCTCACTTTCTGCAATTATTTAATTCGGTGAGTTTTTGATTGGGTGGTTTTTATTCTAATTTTTTTCAGCGAAAAGTCAAAAATGAACGGCAGTCTTTCAGAATTTAAGGGAATTTCCAAAATCAATTTCAATATTCCTCTTAGAACGAAACATAAAATATGAAATAACTTTCTTTAAGGGAACAGAATAGGGGGCCATTGTGTATCACGGGGCAAAAACACAAACATCATCAATGTATATTTTCTATTAATTTCAAATAAATGGCCAAAGTTGTAAGTACTTCGTTTTAATGGGTTCTATTTTTGATCCAAAAATTGATAGAGTTTCAAATTTCACTTCACACGCTGCAATTAAGTAAGTAATTTTATTTATTTTTCAACAAGTCAAAAATAAATGGCCTTTTCTTAAGGGTTATCAAAATGAAAAAAATGCATTCCAAAAATCAATTTTTCAGGAATGAATCAGCCTTTTTAGATAGAACACAAAATCACTTCAACGATAAACAATAACATCATGTATATTGTGACAATTTAAAATTGTTTTGCAACCACAATATCAAAATTTTGTCGAGGTTCAAATTTCACCTCATTGTCCAACGTCAATTTTTGATTGGATGGTCCTTTTTTTTGTTAACCGAAAATTTGAAAATAAATTGTAGTCTCTTCGAGAAAAGAATTAGAATTATCGAAATAAAAGGGGTATTTCAAAAATCAATTTCAACAGCCTTTTTAAAGATACAATAGCAAAGTTTTAAATTCAAATTTCAACTCATTAATCTATCAATGATGGAAATTGATGGAATAGGTTGGTTGATTGGTGTTAATTTCAAGAGGGTGATTGGGTGTTGAAAGTTATTGATGAATCGGAAACCATAGCAGAGGCAAAAATTTGGAAAAAAGTGAAAATTTTCAGTGTTGAAATTGATTGAATAGGTTGATTCTAGGGGTATTTTGTCTTTTAGACAAAATTTACTAGATATTTTATAGTGATGATAAAAGAGAAGTAAGGAATGAGCTATTAAAGTAAAACTTGGAGCGTGGGTAGATGGAGTAGGCTGCGACAGGTTTGGACAAGTGTAAACAGGATCAGACAGGTTTGGACAGGTGTAAACAGGATCAGACAGGTTTGGACAAGATCGGGCAGATTCGAGCGCGCTCACTTCCTCGGCTGTTGGATGTTGGCGGGGCGAGAGGTGTGCGGCGGCTCGTGAGACGGAACCGGTTTCTGATGGAAGCTTTGAACGGCTTCCGCGGGAAAATCGAGGTTCCCTCGGACCGGAGCCCCGGAAATCGAAACAGCCTTTTCAGCCCTGGAAAAGTTCAAAAGAGCGAATAGAGATCAAAAAGGCGTTTGGAAATGAGCAAGATTCAAATAAAAAACGGAGTAAGATAGAACGTTGTCTATATTTCCACGAAAGTTACACTGTTAAATCGATTTCGACGGTTAGGTCATCATCAGTAACAAACATGAACTGAAAGTACATCACAGAAAGCGTATCTTATATAGGATCCAGTGAGAGGAGATTGAATCCTATTGGCTCAAGGAAGTGAAAGGGGGCGGGGAGGACCAACCAATGCCACTCAACGCTTACAAAGTGAAAGGGTCACAAACTTTCATCACGAACGTTAATTTTATCCTTAACCGTACCCAAAGAAGATTTGAGATTATTTTTATTCTTAAAATAACAAAACAACGTTCTATCTTACTCCGTTTTGATTTAAAATGGGTTTCCACAACTTCGTCGCGAGTGACTTAGTCCGTATTAGAGCAAGATTCAAGTTACAAGGGTTAATGGGCCAAGAAAAGTCCCTGCAGATACAAAAAAAAGGTTCCCAGTTTTGTATTTTTGGAATTGAACCACTTTTTAGGAAGTCCCTATGCAACAAGGCTTCGTCAGTAAAGCTAAGCCTATTAGAATCAATCAAGGGGTGCGTCAGACAGCCCAAACATGTGGTAAAGAACCGTTTACAAACCCGTTTCAGTTAGGAAAGAACTATGATGCCTCGCACCAACTGGGATTCTTGTATTCTAAGAAAAGAATAGGATTTTTATAAGTGAACATAACTCTCTACTCTTTAAAGAGACTAAAATCAGCTGGGTTAAGAAATATATTCAATTACATTCGGCACTATTCGTAAGGTGATCATAACTTTTCACTTTCTTGTGAAAGTAGAAAGTTCCACAGTTATGCAGCATGGCCACATGAGCGAGTTCTCCGAAATATCGTATTACATTCATGTAAAATTAAGTTGAAATTTCAGCAATTTCGTGTACAAAAAAGTCTAAAAGAAACTGACAATTTTTATTGCGAAAACACTTGTAGGTCATATTTTTCTATACAGATATTTTTTGAATTGGTATCCATTTCTTGTACGTTCTAATGAAATTCAAGCATAATTTTGAAAAATTCGTAAATTGAGATTAACGAGCATTTAGAAAAAGTGAGACAGATTAAAGTCGTCAGGATAACACGAAGAAAGGTCGCTGCAGATGAGAAAAAAGGTTTTCAGCCTGTCTTTTTAGAAATGAATCAGATTTTACTAATTCCCTGTGAAACGAGTCTTCATCAGTATTGATACGCAAATTATCACCATTGATCCAGAGGGGGCCTACAGGGAGAACACAAAATTGGGAATAAACACCCGTATAAATAAGCCTGGACCAGCCCAGGGGGAATTCATTCAAATCCCCTCTCTTGATTCGGTCACTCTGTCTAAAAACCTACTCTCCTTTTGAAATTAAGCACAAAATTCACAGATGTCGTAGCTGTTTTGCTTGGTCCACCTATCTCTTAAGGTTTTCTGGTGGAACGGATTGGAAATCACACACCGAGGGTCAGTCAGAACACCCGTATAAATAAGCCTGGACCAGCCCAGGGGGAATTCATTCAAATCCCGTCTCTTGATTCTGTCAAACTGTCTGAAAACCTACTCTCCTTTTGAAATTAAGCACCAAAATTCACAGATGTTAGCTGTTTTGCTTGGTCCACCTAAAATTTTGAGGTTTTTGGTGGAAGGATTGGAAATCACACACAGGGTCACCAACTGAAATTCCTGTATTCTAAATAGGAAGTGTGGACCTTCCATCAGATGGGGTATTCTATTCAGAACTTTCCTGTCTACTGAGAAAGTAAAAACTTCTCCATAAGTTTTATCCTTTGCAATTCTGTCTCCTTTTTATATTTGGGTTTGGATGTCTACTTCCGCTAATAAGAATGAGAAAATACACAAGAATTATTACCCAAACTAATTTTCAATTCAAATTGATAATGTATTAAAATCAAACATTTTTGCACTGGTAATTTTTTAAAACCGATATTCACGCATCTAAATTCTCATTCTTACCCTTGTGCCGCCCAAACCCAACTTTAACATTTGAAATGAACAAAAAAATAAGAACAAAATTTACAAACATAACTCACGTCTGTGGCAATTTCAGGGGGTTGTTGATGTCCTCGTCGTTTAATTTGACGTCGCTGGACTTGGGCGATTTGTGCTGAGTTATTCTCATCCCTCCGGCCTTCACTGCAACAGAAATAAACAGTTTTAAACGCATTCGTTCATTATTTTATGATACATAATGTGATATCACATTATTAGTATAGTACATCAGGTGGTATTATAGACGGTTTTTCCAGGAACGAATGGTAGTCACAAGCAGAGAACTTCAATTAGTAAGATATTATCGCTATTTGTTGCAATCGAACGTGATTTTTAGTTTAAAATATTCAAGACCATCGTCGAATGGAATTATAGCCATTTAGTAAGGTCAGAAATACGGAAAAACACCTTGAAAATGAAATAAGTCGAAAATGAAGCCTTAAAAAAGTAAAATTCAAGATTAATTTTGCGCTGGAAATGAACTGCATATCGTGGGGTTTCGGGTAAAAGTGACCAAGTAACATTTTTTTCAAAATGAGCTTTTTTTTGTCATTCCGGTACTAAGGAACGTTGTCTACTGTGTGTTGTTGCTAAGAACGTTATCTTCAAACTGATGTGTAAGAAATACTTGAAAATAAATTTTACCTTGACCCAAAGAGTTTTATGTGACCAAATGGCATTTGAACTCAACCACAAAACACGAGATGGATTATAAATGTACTCTCGCTGGTGCATGTAAATGTTATCAATTGCCATTTGATCACTTTTACTGTGTAAAATTTGTAAGATTGCATAGTGGGCAGGTGAAAATGACCAATTACAGTGATAGGTAATGGAGAACGTTTTCTAACAGAAATAGGTACATCATTGTTATTAGATGCTTGGCAACACGATAAATTAACGAAAAAACTATTCAATTTCAAATAGAGTTTTCCTATTCAACTATTCAATGATCAAATAGAGTTTTCCGAATAAACAGCTCTTATTTAATCTGAAGTGAATTTTGAAGCACGATATGAGAGGAGGGCACTAGCTAACTACCTACAGGATAAAGAAAAATCGAAACATAGTCGGATGAGACATCACACAACCAGTGTTCGTAAGAAGAAAATAGGTGAAACTTCAGATCGCTCCCCCGTAAAATTTTGCAAATGTTACTTGGTCACTGTTACTCGGAACCCCACGATTTGGTCAATTCAATTCTTCGAAAATCTGTCGCATAGTTACATGAAATTGAGGGATTGAATAGTTTTTTCGTTAATTTATCGTGTTGCCAAGCATCTAATAACAATGATATACCTATTTCTGTTAGAAAAGGTTATCCATTACCTATCACTGTAATTGGTCATTTTCACCTGCCCACTATGCAATCTTACAAATCTTACACAGTAAAAGTGATCAAATGGCAATTGATAACATTTACATGCACCAGCGAGAGTACATTTATAATCCATCTCGTGTTTTGTGGTTGAGTTCAAATGCCATTTGGTCACATAAAACTCTTTGGGTCAGGCAGGTAAAATTTATTTTCAAGTATTTCTTGCACATCAGTTTGAAGATAACGTTCTTAGCAACAACACACAGTAGACAACGTTCCTTAGTACCGGAATGACAAAAAAAGCTCATTTTGAAAAAAATGTTACTTGGTCACTTTTACCCGGAACCCCACGATATATAATTGATCTCCAAATTGTAGAGCATTAAGTATACACGATTTAACTTTTTGTCGTTCCACAGAACTTTGCGCTTTGATGGATAATCGGACAAAAAATCCCCAACTTCTGAAAACTAGGGCTGAATTACACAATAGGTAACGCATCTATTTCCAACTGATCTATACTTTACTAAAAGGATTGATATAGGATATTTTTTGTTTTTTTGAGATGCGAGCGTAGCGAGCATCCTGACCACCAAACTAGACGATAGGATATTTCTGTCATTTTTAATTCCTTTGATGTTAATTTGATTGAAACATGAAGTTGTCAATCAAGTTTGAGGGTTTTGAAGGATTTACACAATGTTTCTGATCTTTTATGTTAGTTCTGTTGATTCTGAATGAACTTGCAACGAAGAGGAATCGTATAATTGAGGAGCTTACTTTCAAACAGGCACATATCCATTCCGACAAAATGTTCAGGAAGTGAAACGAAACGATTTGCAGATTAGTGGAGATGTTTTTCTGCAGTTTCTCATCGGAGTAATGTGTAAAGAAGGCACAGATAAAGATGCCTCAGAATATGAATCAATTTTCTCCAAAACACGAGGCTGTATATCCATTTTCACTTAGGAAATGTGCCCTTTTGATCAAAACTCGTGGATGTGCCTTTTTGAAAAAGGAAGAATTCATTCTCCATTCTGTAGGTTTTATTGAAAACTTTACCTGACTCCGTATTTACATTTGTCATGCCTGCCATCGATCGAGTCTAGTGTAAATATTCAACGTCAAGACGAAGGGGCAACGCTTCTTTTTGGATGTATGCCTTTTTGAAAACCCACGACTTATCGCCTGACGAAATTCGGAGGATATGCCCCATTTGGGTCGCAAGGCACTGTAAAAAATGTAGGGGACGGATTTGTTACCTTTTGATGCAAACACGTAACTTTAGCCCCGGCATTGTCGTGGATGTGTTCTGTTTTGTTCGGAAATGATAGGAGGATCTGATTCAAATCATATGATATGAATGAAAATTGAGAAAAAAGCGTTTTCTCCCAGATTTGGATACGTGCCTATTTGAAAGTAAGCTCCTCAATTGCGTTTTTCAAGTTCTACAGCGGAACAAAACCAATATGATTACTCTATCGATGAGATTAGATTTAAATTTCACTTAAAAGTTGAATGTTACCTGCGGGAGGGTGACCAGCTTTCAACTCTTTCGGTGGAGAAGACATGTTTCCGTTAAGAAAATTTAAGTTTCGACGAATGCACAGAACAGTTGGGGACCCAATAATGAACTTGAACTCTTTCGAAAACGCGACAAAATTTGTCGAACCGATTACTCCAGGCTAATTGAACTGCAGTCAGCTTCCAATATGGAGATGAGCTCGAAGAATAAACAGTAAAAAGGTAAAACGTGGCAGAGGGATCTATCTGAACACAAACGGAGATGAAAACAAAGAAAAAACTACGCGACAAACCGCAGATCAACACAGTTTGAAGGTTGTTGTTGTTGACACGTCACCGCGACGGGTTTAGCGTGAACCGAAGGAGGTCAACATGGATGCTAAACACTTTCGATCCATGTAACATCGTGTGGATGTTATATAGCAATGTCTTAAATCTCATGGAACGCAGATTCTGTGTATATAAAGGGTGTCCCGTACTTAGTGTAAAAAAAAAAAATTGGGTGAAACTACATGGAAAATGGAGTAAATCGCCGCCAACCGCGATTTTTTTTTCTCAACCCGTTGCTGAGATATGCTATTTTTAAGAGTTTTTTCAAAAAATCGCGTTTTTCGCCATTAAAACCCTTTTTTTTCGGCAATTTCCCAACATTTTTGCACATTTGACCACATTTTCGGAATCTGCGTTAAATGTCCTATAAGATGAAGTTACTTTGATTTCCAAAACGCATCTTCCAAACACCGAAATTTTCAATCAAAGATGAACATTTTTCGCAAAGTGAAATTTTTCAAAAACTTAGAACGCTTGGCGTGACCACAAAAATAATTTTTTTCGTTGTCAAATTTGATAAAAACTTCTCCCACTTCTAAGCTTTCCAACGGCGTCTCAACCATTTAATTCTGATTGGAATTGACGGAGAAATTAAAGTTCGAATGCCAGAAAACGTGTAGTTCGTTTTAACGTAAGTTGGTAGGTGACGTACGATATGGGCCACAGAAACTGATTTTTCTCGATTTCAATTGATGTTTTCCGGCATTCAACCACAGGTTCGAATTGGGCGTTAAATTTCCTGTAAGAAGAGGTTCATTTTGTTTCCAAATTTTTTTTACACATTTATCACAATTCTCAATTTTTAATTTTTTACAGTACCTGGAAAAACATTTTGGAAACAAAATGAACCTCTTCTTACAGGAAATTTAACGCCCAATTCGAACCTGTGGTTGAATGCCGGAAAACATTAATTGAAATCGAGAAAAATCAGTTTCTGTGGCCCATATCGTACGTCACCGCGTTTTTTGAAAAAACTCTTAAAAATAGCATATCTCAGCAACGGGTTGAGAAAAAAAATCGCGGTTGGCGGCGATTTACTCCATTTTCCATGTAGTTTCACCCAATTTTTTTTTTTTACACTAAGTGCGGGACACCCTGTATATTTTTTTTTCAAAAATTTATCAAACTTTTTCAAAAGTTTATTTGAACACCATTTATTAGCAATTTTTTGTTGGAATTTTGTGATGGCGATCATTTTCAACATCGATATACCGGTTTTTCGATATATCGAATGGAACATATCGATGGCACGGATATATCGGCTATGTATCGATACTTACGATATTTCGGTGCCATCGATATATTGAAAAACAACGAATTTGACTGAGGTTAGCTATTTATTCAAAACCAATTGCTTTACTGAAATTACTTTCAATAGGATGTACAAGAAAAAGGTGCTTAAATCGTAGGTTGGTAAGTTTTTAATACTATCCCCCCCCCCCGATCCACTGGTATATCGTAACGAAGTAATCGATGTTTGCGATATATCGATATATCGTTGCCATCCCTAGCTTTATACTGGGGAAGTAGGTTCCTAAGGTACACACGAGGTAGGTAAATCATAAATATTTTCAAGTAAAAAAAAGTGGAATATGGAAAAATGTCCTTTTTTTTATACAGAAAAATTTTAAAGTTTTTAAATTTTAATTAGTTGGAAATGGAATAGATATGTGATCGTTTGAATGGGGTTAAAAAAAAGGAAATGAGACATACGTACAAATACCATTCAATTCAATTTAATTCTTAAAATGAATTAACTATCCTTCAAGTATTGAAGCTTTAAATTTCAAGGGAAGCGGGGCGGAGTTATTCCGTATTCCCAAACATCGATAGTCAGCCGACTATCGATAGTGCGAAACTATCGATATATCGATGTTCCTATAGGCCTTCCCTACTTCCCTGTGCTCTTTGGAATTTTCTCTGCTTGTTGTTCGAATCAAGTTTGTTTATCTTTAGAAGGACGAGTTCAGTTTCTTCGTTACCATGATTTTGAATTCATTTCGAGGTTTTTTAAGTGGCAATATGTAAAGAAATAGTGAGACTTCTGAAACTCTGGTTCCAGGAGGAAATCAACACAGGAGGTTGAAGATCAGGGACGACACATCTCCAAGTATGGTGAGTGTGGTCCACATCCTGACCTTAATGTTGGGGTAATTGTAATAGTAACACATGATCTTGCCAAATCATATTTCAATTTTAGACAAGAGCTTTCGATTCATGGGGACTACACCGTGAAAGGAGACCAAGTTAGGAGACCAGTAACATTCTGACTGGCAAATGAAACTTGATCGCACTTGTTGACAATTAGTGTAGTTGTTGGAAGTTCGTTGACAACATTTTGGTTCAACCAGTTTCAATTGATTCATGGCCTGTAAAGGCGGCGAAAGGCTATAACCTCACTCCCTACAATATCCAGCCAATAGCCCCTTAAATTGTAGGGAGTGAGATCTGCTTGTAGCAAGTTTGCAAAATTTGGCGTGGAAACCTTAGTATTTACTGTAGCTAAAATTCCCAAAGCTTCCCAGTCAGTTCTACCGGGAAAACCATCCCTGGAGGCAGCAGTGTGGGTTTTTTAACTCTCACTCCCTACTCCAGTAACATTCTGACTGTGGCAAGTGAAACTTGATCGCACTTGTTGACAATTAGTGTAGTTGTTGGAAGTTCGTTGACAACATTTTGGTTCAACCAGTTTCAATTGATTTGTGGCCTGTAAAGGCGGCGAAAGGCTATAACCTCACTCCCTACAATATCCAGCCCCTTAAATTGTAGGAAGTGAGATCTGCTTGTAGTAAGTTTGCAAAATTTGGCATGGAAACCTTAGTATTTACTGTAGCTAAAATTCCCTAAAGCTTCCCAGTCATTTCAACCAGGAAAACCATCCCTGGAGGCAGCTGTGTGGGTGTTTTCAACTCTCACTCCCTACTCCAGTAACATTCTGACTGTGGCAAGTGAAACTTGATCGCACTTGTTGACAATTAGTGTAGTTGTTGGAAGTTCGTTGACAACATTTTGGTTCAACCAGTTTCAATTGATTTGTGGCCTGTAAAGGCGGCGAAAGGCTATAACCTCACTCCCTTAAATATTAAGCAATAGCCTCATAAATTGTAGGGAGTGAGATCTGCTTGTAGCAAGTTTGCAAAATTTGGCGTGGAAACCTTAGTATTTAGTGTAGCTAAAATTCTCTAAAGCTTCCCAGTCATTTCTACCGGGAAACCATCCCTGGAGGCAGCAGTGTGTGTTTTTAACTCTCACTCCCTACTCCAGTAACATTCTGACTGTGGCAAGTGAAACTTGATCGCACTTGTTGACAATTAGTGTACCTAGTTGTTGGAAGTTCGTTGACAACATTTTGGTTCAACCAGTTTCAATTGATTTGTGGCCTGTAAAGGCGATGAAAGGCTATAACCTCACTCCCTACTCTATCACTCCCTACAATATCCAGCCAATAGCCCCTTAAATTGTAGGGAGTGAGATCTGCTTGTAGTAACTTTTCAAAATTTGGCATGGAAACCTTAGTGTTTAGTGTACCTAAAATTCTCTAGACCTTCCCAGTCAGTTCTACCAGGAAAACCATCCCTGGAGGTAGCAGTGTAGGTTTTTTAACTCTCACTCCCTACTCCAGTAACATTCTGACTGTGGCAAGTGAAACTTGATCGCACCTGTTAACAATTAGTGTAGTTATTGGATGTTCGTTGACAACATTTTGGTTCAAGCAGTTTCAATTGAATTGTGGCCTGTAAAGGCGGTGGAAGACTATAACCTCACTCCCTACAATATCCAGCCAATCGCGCCTTAAGTTGTAGGGAGTGAGATCTGCGTGTAGTAAATTTGCAAAATTTGGCATGGAAACCTTAGTATTTACTGTAGCTAAAATTTCCTACAGCTTCCCAGTCATTTCTACCGGGAGAACCATCCCTGGAGGCAGCAGTGTGTGTTTTTCAACTCTCACTCCCTACTCCAGTAACATTCTGACTGTGGCAAGTGAAACTTGATCGCACTTGTTGACAATTAGTGTAGGTGTTGGAAGTTCGTTGACAACATTTTGGTTCAACCAGTTTCAATTGATTTGTGGCCTGTAAAGGCGGTGAAAGGCTATAACCTCACTCCCTACAATATCCAGCCAATAGCCCCTTAAATTGTAGGGAGTGAGATCTGCTTGTAGCAAGTTTGCAAAATTTGGCGTGGAAACCTTAGTATTTAGTGTAGCTAAAATTCCCTAAAGCTTCCCAGTCATTTCAACCAGGAAAACCATCCCTGGAGGCAGCAGTGTGGGTTTTTCAACTCCCACTCCCTACTCCAGTAACATTCTGACTGTGGCAAGTGAAACTTGATCGCACCTGTTGACAATTAGCGTAGTTGTTGGAAGTTCGTTGACAACAAATTGGTACAACCAGTTTAATTTTGCCAACCAAATTCATTTTGTAATTAAATGTTGTTAATATTAACAAGTAATTTACATATATATTAACAACTGAAGACTGTTTAATACCAGAGAGATTGTTGCTTATATAAAAATTAAGAAAATACCTGGTAAGAATCCAAAACTAAAAATGAACACTTACATATTCTAGTATATAAAAGATATATTGACTTGCTAAGGTGGTTCTTCCCTCTTATCATTATAGTACATGACGATTGTACACACATATACTCATATATTTTATTTTATTTTCTTTCAAGCTGATGAAGCCCACGTTATATGGATGAAACGTACACGACAATAAAG